>JAODAL010013063.1:0-92778 GCA_025379985.1 Phyllomedusa bahiana
CGGGACGGGACACGCCCCCTTGTTCTGTGATTGGCTGGCTGATATGTCATTCAACCTGTTTGGACACGCCCCGGATGGGAAACGCCCCCTGTGCCGTGATTGGCTGCTTGCACTCTGTACTTATTCCCCTCTGAGCTGTGTAAATCAAAAGTGAAACTAACTGCCTGAGAGGGCTGTTGGCTCTATACTCATCTCCCAGCTCTAAGGTGAACGATCTGGGCAATCACTGACTATCGAGCTGATAGATTCACTCTCCCTTCATATAACACAGTCTGTTCCCATCACCCATATAATACAGCCTTATACAGTCTGCTCTATCTCCTGTCCGATAACAGAGGAGGAGAAGGGGGGGAGGGCAGTGTGCATTCCTCACACTTGCTTCATCAGTTCAGGCTGTTTGTATCCTGATGAAGGAGATGGTTATTCTCTGAAACGCATAGGTCTTGTATGCCTGCTCGGCTTTCGTTAGCTACAGCCTTAGTGACGTCACTCTAGTCTGTTAGCCTGTATGTGTGGATTCCGCACGCTGCCGGCCGGAGCGTATTAGCGGTGAACACACCACACTGTTTGTATGTTTTTATATATTATTTATGACAAATCCACCAACTGAAGATTTAAGTGGACAGAAACCTGGATTAGTGCGAGGTTCCTGGCTGATGTGAGCATCCAGTGAGAATCTCTGGGGAGTGGTTGCACTATTACAGGTGTGTTTTAACACTGTTTTTATACTATTTGCATGGGGGTTGCATATTTTGGAATTTGATTATTTGGGGACTGCTTGTGATTAAGTTGGCACCTTATACAGCGAACAGAGCGCGATCGTCTTTTTTATATATATATATACACTTTTTATTTCTATTAGAGGATTGTAGCAGGAGATTTCCTCTGACGATCTTTGTGCAGCTTGTTCCCTGAAACACCTGGCGCTTGTATCTAAAGTAGTAGTTTGTTTGTATAACTGATTACACCATTACAGGTGATCTAGTTACAGCAATACAGGGGCTCTGGTTACAAGGAGCTTGTACAGCCAGAAGCATGAGAACTCTGCAGCCATGAGAACACTGCAGGAGAGCAGCAGAGCTGACATCCTGTCCCTTCCCCTGCTTCACACAGAATGATGATGTCACAACTCTTCAGTGAGAGGAGACTCGCATCCTGGGAGGAGAGACACGCCCACTGAGAGGAGAGACTTGCCCATGTATTTGAAGTTGAAACAGATAGAGACAGCTCAAGTGTGCGAAAGCTTCAAACGATAAAACCCCTTATTAGGAAGTATTAGGAAGTTAGCCCTGCTTTTTTCTAAAAAAAAAAAAAAACACTATGAACCTACGCTCCATCTCCCGTGCATCCTAAGAGTAGTGAACTTCTCCAAAACAACAGAGCGGAAGACTAGGATTAAGTTTATTCTGTAACCATCAGTTTTATGGGCATTAAGATTATTCAGTAACCATCAGTTTTATGGGCATGTCAAGCTAAAACCGTTTTATCATTATTACTGCTGTTACTGCTGTTACTACAGACATTGACGGCATATCGCTAGGATATGCCATCAATGTCTAATAGGTCTGGATGCAGCTGACAGGTGGTTGGACTCTCCAACTGTTGGTAGAAACTCTCATTCTGGAGATAGGTCCGGGCCCACCTCTGGGACTCACATCTATCAGACATTGATGGAAAATCCTAGCACAGTTTCTTGTACACTACTCTAAATACATTAGTTTTGCAGAATAGCTTTCAATTATATCTTTCCTACTGCACCCTGCTTCAGACAGAATGCAATAGAAACAGTAAAAGGCCTTCATTAGGTCCTTGGCTTTCATAACAACCAGTCATCGTCCAATCATCAGGAGGTGGCCCCCTTCTGTACAGCAGTCTAGAGGCCACGGTCATGTTAACTGCAGCATCTAAGTGGTTGAATAGCTAGAATCAAAGTTATATCCAGTCCCGGTCAATAAAGACAAGTGCTAGCTATAACTAATAATCAGCACCCAACTTGTATGGATCAGGCTTAATGAGTGAGCCCACTCCATATTTCCTTACTGACATCATGATGTAATTGGACATCATATATTGGGAATGTGTAAAAGCACTTGATTGATACTGAGCAGATCTCCATTGTGCCACCAAGACATCTCTGGTACCTGGCACTGTGACATTAGCAGCAAATCCTTTAAATGCCATAAATTGTGAGATGAGGACTCCTTACATTGGATTTATATTTTCAGCACATTCCACAAAAGTCAACACCTTAAAGTCTTCACCAGGTTCCTGAAATAATGTTTGAACAATTTTAGCAGTGTGACAAGGGCAGGGGCTACTAATATTAGGTAATATCATTACGATAAAGGGGTACACATAGTGTGCCATGATGTCAAAGCGGTTGTCCACCTCATAAAATAAATAGCTCCAAGGCCCCAAGTAAAATAAAAAAGTCTGGCTCATCTTCTCCAGTCCGTGGTTCCAGCAGCACATCTCTCCAATCTTCTCTTGACCCACCATCATTTGCGGTCATAACTTAAATCACTGTTTGGAAGTGAACAACTCCAAATGGTGATGTAAGTTAGGGAAACGATGATGCCTCTGTTCGGAAGTGACGCCATGTCAACAAAAGATCAAAGAAACATGCTGCTGGAACCTGGGACTGGAGGAAGTGGTGTATAACTTTTTTTCATTTTACTTGGGGCCTTGGAGCTATTTAAATTGATTTATTATGAGATGGACAACCCATTTAATTGCATCCTGGTGTCACAGGCCCCTGGCTGTTTGCGTGATGTAAAAAAAAAAATCAGACAGTCCATCTTTTACATTCATTTATTCTGGAGTCCCGATGCCCATGTCTCATTGTAGACACTATTGGTGGTGGACAGGGTAAGTAAGCTCTGACACATTATGGGCGACATGTATGAAAGGGTTTTTCACCCTTTTTCTGGCGTACAATGCACCTAACTGAGCCGGCTACGGTGTCTAATGCGCCTAACGTATGTGTTAGGGGCATTTTTCGTAAGACTCGACACTTTCAAATGCGCCTAACATGTAGGGGTGTTCTGTGGGCGTTATGAAGGCGTGTCGCACCACATTCGTAAGATTGGACACATATATGAATGTGGTTCGGCAAAACTAGGCGCATTACTGCTCCGACAGGCAGACCTATCTCAATGGTCTGCCTGAGCCTGAGTAGTCGAAGTGAAGCTAGATTTGTTGTAAGGGGCAAAAATGTCCAATATTTCTCAACTTACACCAGTACATTAATAGAAATTAATTTAATATAATTATCAAACTGTATAAAATGTAATTAATTAAATTTAATGAAAAATGTTATCATATAAAATTAATATAAAAATATATAAAATCCCAAAAATATAAAAATATCTCCTATAAAATGTATTTAAAATTCATTTAATCTTAAACTAATTTTACATTAAATATCCCACTGATGTTGTTGTTCAGATTTTTATATTTTACATTTTTACTCCATTAAATTTGAAATTTATTTTTGCTGCTCTTACCTTTTATTCTAAATACAGCAAGAGCCAGCACAGCACAGGTATTACTGGAACCTGTGGTCCTCCAAGCAGGATCAGTACTATGGTTTCTATTCACTGACATGCTATTCTAATGACTTTTATTTCCAGCCTATATATAGCCTTTATACATGTTTGGCGCATTACTAATGCACCTGCATTCTGTAATGCGCCAAACACACAGTCGAGGTGCGATGAACTTTACACAATATTTATAATTGCACAAAAACCACTTTCATACATCAGGCACATTATACACTGAAAATGAGACTCGACAATTCACTTCGATGCACCTTCCTACATAAATGTAGCCCTATGTGCTCTGATAAGTTTCAATCATAGCTAGCATCAGCATTTTCAGAATTTCAACTATTTTTCTTCTATGAGATTTGACCAGCTGGGCTACTTTTGTTCTCCACATGCATTAGTGAGCTTTGATTCTGTTGCTTTGAACTACTTTTGGAAGGTACGTTATAACCACTGGAAACACCCCACAAGACCTGATGTTTTACTGCTCTTTTGAAGATTTTCTGACTTTGTGATACAAGGATCACAACTTGCACCTTATCAGAGTCGCTGACATCATTACATTTGCCCATTTTTCCTGCTTCCAACAAAACAGTCTCAAGAACTGACTATTCAATTGCTGCCAAACATATCTCATCCCTCTACAGGTTCATTGATAGGAGCAAATCAATGTTATTTAGGTCGCTTTAATGTTTTGGCTGATCAGTGTATTTTCCTTCAATAGTTGCCCTCTTTAAAAGAAAAAAAACCCAATTAGTCAATGACAAGACAGAAAACTAGGACAATATATCACAGGCAGACAAACCAGTCTTGATAAATGAATTCTGCGAAGTCATTTTAAGGAGAGATATCGTTGTAGCTTTACACAAGCAAAATATTTCCTACATTTTGAAAAGCCTTTGGGATTGTACGATAGGGAGATAAGATAAGTGTTTCTATCCTCTGCTCCCTAAATACACGTCTGCTTCCTCTGATATTTCCTTTTGAAAATAATAAACTATTTACATAAGAGCTTTTTGCAATAATCCATCATTTCTAGCTACGAGGTTTACAGAAAGAGCTGTCACACAATTCCAGGCACATTCTGCAATCCCTCTGTAGCCTGATACGTCATGATATATGATTTCATTTTATAATTAGTGAACCTTCTAGAACAACTGTCTTGTGGATCTGTGTCTGCGGCTGTCGTTTCAGAAATTGTAATGCCCCATTATCCAGTAGTGTTTAATGGATAGAGACTTATGTGCTCAAAGGTGACTACTCTATTGAACAAATGTTAGGGGGTCGTTAATGCAGAGATACAAAAATAAACTGGGTGCCAGTGCTCTGTAGGGGGTCATAAGTAACTAAGCCCACTCAATCTTAGGGAGACATGTATGAAGGAAAGCACTTTGAAGTGAATTGTCGAGTCTCGTTTTCAGTGTATAATGTGCCTGAGTGTATGAAAGTGGTTTGTGTGTGATTATAAATGGTTGTCACGAATGCTGGTAGTGGATCCGCTGGACCACCGCAATCGATGGTGTAAGCCGTACCAGGGAGCGGAGTCTAAGTAGAACCCGGTTTTCACCAGAGCCCGCCGCAAAGCGGGATGGACTTGCTGTGGCGGGGAAAACCATTGCTCCACGGCCACTTGCTTGCGGGGCAGCCAAGGCATTGCGGGTACAAAATCGGAGACAGGCGTGTCGGGGCGGGCAGGGGTCAGGGCAGGGGGAAAAGGGTTTTCGGGTCAAAAAGGGGTGCATAACGGTTGGGAAAGGGGTAAACAGGACACGATACAAAAACGTTTTCTCTAAAAGGCTGGGGGCCAAAATTTGGGGGGGGGCGTCCAAAGGAAGGGGGTTATATGGGGCATCGACCGTTTTAAACCAAAATGGGTGCACTGGCCCTTTAAATCACGAGAGCCAGCGCGCGCCAAAGGGCCGGGGGACGCCGCCCCGGGCCCGGAAATGGAGGACGCGGGAGCAAGGCAGGTAAGGAACGCTGGTCGCGGCAGGACGCGGGCCCGGCACTACACCCCCCGAAAACCGGAGGGAGCCAGCGGCACGTTTTCGCCTGCAGCCCGGCAGGGGCTGCGGCCCACCTGACAGTACCCCCCCCCCCCAGGCCTCCCCCTCTTTCTGATCGAAGGAACCTCAACACAAGTCCGCTTTAGGATTTTTTTTCCCTCCGGCTCCCAAGATCTCACCTCCGGCCCCGAATCCCCCCAAATTCAACAAAAAATGCCGCTACCCCAAAACCGACTTCATAGCCGGGATCCCCTTAAAGGATTGTCTCATTAATAGCTTTCAGCCTCGTCGGGGGAATGGGGGGTTTAAATTTGGGGGGCGTGCAACTTCTCTGCCTCTTCCCCCCCCCCTCTCACCCTCCTCTTCCCCCCCCCCTCCAGCACACAGGCAGCTATCCGGGATGCTGCTAGATTTAACCCTGTGTGTGCCTCCCCTAGAGGGGTTATGATTGCAATAGCAAACAGCTTACATATCTCCACATTGCTTACTTTCATATCTCCACATCTCCAGCAACAACAAACAAACCCTCTCAAAACAGAGGCAGGAAAGCTGCAAAGTGTTACTCAGGATGTGTCCCTAGTACAGCATGAACTGTTCACAATCTGTATAGTATTATTATAGTTACAGCTCCACAGACATCATGATTATAGTAACAAACAGGGTCACTGCTGTCACATCTATTGATCAGCCTCATCTCTGCTCAATCTGTGTAGAGAGCAGGAGGAAGCAGGCACACACAGGGTTAATCCAGGCAGTATGGACATAGAAGCCAGAGTCCTCCTTCCTCCTCCCTCCACTACAGAAGCATTCTGTGCCGGAGGGGCTCTCTGCTCCGACCTGTCTTCAAAGGTGATGAGTCATTCAGACCTGACAGCCAGTAAGATAAGGATCAACAGGTCGGCTGCTATAGAAATTTGAGAAGCTGAGGCACTCCTATGAACAGGGCTAGCTCAAAATCATTAGGACATTTGTAATGAACATATATTGCAAAGCTGCTTGTTTTTTAAAGATCTTTTAATTAAAACCCAATCATTGTAGCGAGACAACCCCTTTAACCGCAAATATGTTGGAGGTTACCGCTTCAGGAGAGGGAGGGACGACTTTTCTGGAAAAACGGTTCAGCACGACGGGCTTCAAAAGGGATACATGAAACGAATTTGGGATCCGCATGGTGGGAGGGAGTCGAAGTTTATATACCACAGGATTAATACGCCTCAGCACTTCAAAGGGCCCCCAGGAAGCATGGACCCAGCTTGTAGCTGGGTATTTTCAGCCGGACGTATTTGGCGGACAGCCAGACCTTGTCTCCAGGCGCAAAGGTTGGAGCAGGTTTCCTTTTCTTGTCCGCCTGAGTTTTCATACGGACAGCCGCACGCTGTAGGGACCGACGAGTCTGCTCCCAAATGGCAGATAAGTCGTGAACCATGGCATCTTCTGAGGGAACCTCGGAGGGGGAGGGCAGAGGGAGAGGAGGGCGGGTGTGTCGACCATATACAACAAAGAAGGGAGACGCGCCTGAAGCCCCCGAATCCAGCGAATTGTATGAAAATTCGGCCCAGGGTAGAAGGTTGGCCCAATCATCCTGGCGAGCCAAAACAAAATGGCGTAAGTAGCTGCCCATAATCTGATTGACCCTCTCTACCTGGCCGTTAGATTGCGGGTGCTATGCTGACGAGAAGTCTAACTTAACCTGCAATCGGGAGCAGAGTGCGCGCCAGAACTTAGACACAAACTGAACCCCACGATCAGAAATGATGTGCTGGGGCAGACTGTGCAGGCGAAAAACGTGTATAAAGAAAAGGGAGGCAAGACGAGGTGCGGATGGTAACCGGGCAGAGGGACGAAGTAATGACCCAAATCACGGTGTTACCCGAAGAGGATGGAAGGTCGGTAATGAAATTCATCGCCACATGAGACCATGGAGTACTAGGAGTAGGCAAAGGGTTTGCAAGCAGCCCGGAAGGACTGTGGCGGGGTACCTTATCCCAGGCACAAGTAGCGCAGGGGTCCACAAAGTCTTTAATATCTTTGGCCAGACCTGGCCACCAATAAAAACGAGAGATCAACTGGAACCATCTTCAGGCCCCAGGATGTCCTGCCATCAACGAGCAATGTCCCCAATTCAGGACTCTCCTGCGCAGCGACGGCCGAACGTAGGTCTTGCCGGGGGGTATCTGTTGAAGGAGGACAGATGCCGCTTGAATCAGGCGTTCCGGAGGTATAATGTGTTGGGGCTGAGGCTCCTCTCCAGTGATGTCCGATGCGCGAAAGAGGACATCCGCCCTGACATTCTTTTCGGCTGGGCGAAAGTGGATCCGGAAGTTGAATCGCGACAAAAAGAGAGACCAACGAGCCTGCTGAGGGTTGAGGCCCTGGGTCGACTGGAGGTACTGGAGGTTTTTGTGGTCCTTGTATACCTCGAAAGGATGACGAGCTCCCTCCAGGAGATGACGCCACTCCTCCAGGGCCATCTTGATAGCGAGAAACTCTCGATCCCCAATAGCATAGTTACTCTCAGCCGATGAGAAAGTCTTGGAAAAGAACCTGCAGGTGATGGTTTTCCCCTTGGGACCCTTTTGAGTAAGAACTGCTCCAGCACCCACCGAAGAGGCATCCACCTCCAACGAGAAAGGCTTCTCGGGGTCAGGGCGTGACAAAATGGGTGCGGAAGCAAAGTCCCTCTTCAAATCTGAGAAGGCTTTTCCGGCTGCTGGTGGCCAACACTTAGGATTAGCCCTCTTCTTGGTGAGAGCCACAATTGGAGCCACCAGTGTAGAGAAGTGGGGAATAAACTGCCGATATTAACTGGCGAATCCCAAAAATCGTTGTATGGCCCGAAGACCAACAGGTCGTGACCATTGCAGGATAGCCGACAACTTAGCGGGGTCCATTTGCAGGCCTTGGTCGGAGACAATATAACCGAGGAAGGGCAGGCTGGACTGATGGAACAAGCACTTCTCTAATTTGGCATACAGGCGGTTGCTGCGAAGGCGTTGCAGGACCTGGCGCACCTGTGACTGATGGGTCTGGAGGTCAGGAGAAAAAACCAAGATGTCGTCCAGGTAAACGATGACGCACGTATAGAGCAGGTCCCTGATGACATCGTTTACAAACTCCTGAAAGACCGCGGGAGCATTACACAGGCCGAAGGGCATCACTAGATATTCATAGTGACCGTCTCGGGTATTAAACGCAGTCTTCCACTCATCGCCCTTACGGATCCTGATGAGGTTGTATGCACCGCGTAGGTCCAACTTGGAAAAGATCTTGGCTCCTTTTAGACGATCAAAGAGTTCCGTGATTAGTGGCAAAGGGTACCGGTTTTTCACGGTAATCTGGTTCAGACCCCGATAGTCGATGCAAGGGCGGAGAGAACCATCCTTCTTCTGGACGAAGAAAAAAATGGCTCCGGCGGGTGACGAGGAAAAGCCCTTTTGCAGGTTTTCATGGATATAGTCCGGCATGGCCTGGGTCTCGGGCCTAGACAATGGATAGACCCTACCCCGAGGAGGAAAGGTCCCAGGAAGGAGGTCAATGGGCCAGTCATAGGGGCGATGAGGTGGAAGAGATTCGGCCTGCTTTTCCGAAAAGACATCCGCGTAGTCCTGGTATTCAGCGGGAAGACCTGGCAGAGACCTGTTAGGCTGGTGAGGAAGGATGGGTCGCCCTGGCCGAGGAACCGAGAGACAGCGACTCCGGCAGTCGGGACCCCAGCACAGAACCTCCACGGTTTTCCAGTTGAGGGTAGGGGCGTGGAGCTGCAGCCACGGAAGACCCAAGGGAATCGCTGAGGACGACCAGGGAAGGATGTAAAAGGTGATCTCCTTGTGTAAGGCCCCCATGTGGGGGGACAGTGGCTTGGTCACGTACCAGATGGCATCACTAAGGAGCTCCCCACTAACGGAGGATATCACCAAGGGCTTCTCCAGGCAGGTCACCGGAAGACGATATTGGGACACCAGGGCGGCATGGATAAAGTTTCCGGCGGATCCAGAGGCGAGAAAAGCAGGCACTCAAAATACGAGTCCGGTACCGGACGAGACCTCTACTTCCATAGAAAGACGTGGAGAGGAAGAGTTCACACCTAGGGACGCCTCTCCGACATAACCTAGGTGCGGGCATTTCCCTGCCGCTGTGGGCAATGCGGGCAGCCATTGCGAAAGTGATCCGGGCTGGCACAATATAGTCACAATTTCTCGGCCCGACGGCGGGACAGTTCCTGTTCGGACAGATGTGCCCGGTCCACCTGCATGGGCTCTTCACCGGTCGGTAGCGGAGGTGGGAGCTGAGTTCTTTGGAACACCGGGGTGAGATCACGTTCCTGGCGAAGTTCCTCTTGCCGCTCGGCGAAGCGAACATCGATGCGAGTAGCCAGGTGGATCAATTCACTTAAGGACGACGGGATGTCTCTGGCTGCCAGGGCATCATTAACCCGGCCGGACAAGCCCTTTTTAAAAGTGGCACACAGGGCGGCGGCATTCCAGGTCAGCTCCGACGCCAAGGTCCAAAACTGAACCGCATAGTCACCAACCGAGGAGTCACCCTGGCGAAGATTCAGTAGAGAGGTCTCTGCAGAGGATGCCCGTGCTGGCTTTTTCAAAGACACTGCGGAACTCGGAGAGGAAAGCCAGCAGGTCCGTAGTCACCGGATCATTCCTGTCCCAAAGAGGGGTAGCCCAAGCCAGAGCCTTCCCGGACAGCAGACTAACCACGAAGGCCACCTTCGAGCGTTCAGTGGGGAATTAACCAGCCATTAATTCAATGTGCATAGAGCACTGGGTAATAAATCCCCTGCACAGTTTAGGGTCCCGTTCAAACTTGGCGGGTAACGGTAACCGAAGCTTGGAACCCTTGGGTACTGGCGTCGCCACAGGAGTAGGAGTCGGCGGCTGTTGATTAGCCAGGATCTGCTGGAGCATGGCGGACAACTGGTTCAGTTGCTAAGCTTGTTGCGGAAGTTGTTGCGACTGCTGAGCCACGATTTGCGGTGAGTTCCGAATCACCGGGTAATGGCACCTTGGCAGGATCCATGGCCAGATCTTACTGTCATGAATGCTGGTAGTGGATCCGGTGGACCACCACAAGCGATGGTGTAAGCCGTACCAGGGAGCGGAGTCTAAGTAGAACCCGGTTTTCACCAGAGCCCGCCGCAAAGTGGGATGGACTTGCTGCGGCGGGAAACTACCAGGTCGCTTCCACTGGCGTGACTTGCTTGCGGTGGCAGCCAAGGCAGTGCGTGGTACAAAATCGTGAGATGTAGGCATAGTTGGGGACAGGCAGGAGATCAGGGCAGGCGGCAAAGGTTCGTGGTCGAGAAACGTGTGCGTAACAGTTCAGTACACGGTAAACAGGACACGATACAAGAAACGCTTTCTCTAAAGGCTGTAGGGCACTAAAGATTCAGCGGGGGCGATCCGAAAGGAAGGAGGTTATATAGGGTCATCGACCGACCTTAACCAATAATGGGTGCACTGGCCCTTTAAATCTACGAGAGCCAACGCGCGCACCGGCCGGCAGGGAGGATGCGGGGACGCGGGAGCGAGGTCAGGTAAGGAACGCCGGGCGCAGGCAGAGACGCGGGCCGCGGCACTACAGCTCCCGGACCCCGGAGGGAGCGCAGCGGCACGAGTGCGCCTGCATCCCGGGCAAGGGGCTGCTGGCCCACTCGTGACAATGGTCTAAAGTTCGACGCGCTCGCCTGTGTGTTTGGCGCATTACGAAACTAAGGCGCATTAGTAATGCGACAAACATGTATAAAGGCTACAGATAGGCTGGAAATAAAAGAAAAGTCATTAGAATAGCATAACAGTGAATAGAAACTATGTTACTAATCTTGCTTGGTGAACCACAGGTCCCAGCCAGACCTGTGGTGTGCTGGCTCTTGCTGTATGTAGAATAAAGGGTGAGAGCAGCAAAAATAAATTTCAAGTTTAATAGAGTAAAAATTTAAAATTGTAAAATCTGAACAATAACATCAGTGGGTTATTTAATGTAAAATTAGTTCTAGATTCTATTAAATTGAAATGCATTTATAGGAGATATTTTTATATTTTTGGGATATTATATAGTTTTATATTAATTTTATATGATAACATTTTTATTAAATTTAAATAATTTAATTTTATATCGTTTCATAATGATCTGAAATTACTTTTTACCATTGCATTGGTATAAGTTAGGAAATAAGGGACATTTTTTTCCCTAATGGCAAATTTAGCTCCACTTCGACTCCTCAGGCTCAAGCAGATCACATTGAAAGAGGTGTGCCTGTTCAATCAGTAATGCGCCTATTTCATATATGTGTGTAATATTACGAGTGAGGTGTGACACGCCCCCAGAACGCCCCCTCATGTTAGGCACATTAGAAAGTGTTGTCTTACGAACAATGTGCCTAACACACTCATTAGGCACATTAGACATTGTAGACTGCTCACTTAGGCTCATTTTACGCCAGAAAAGGGTGAAAAACCCGATTATATATGTCTCCCTTAATGTACTAAAAACTGCTACTGATATATGCTCCTGTGATCTACAAAGATTTAGGAGGAATTTAAAAATATTTGAATAAGATTATTGTACAATACGACCAGTGATAATAAAAAGTATTTCCTGTTACCTTGTGAGAAGGGTAGGTTTTCTTGGTGTCTTCTGGATGCTGGGGTAAGCTACAGGGTGTGCAATGAGGGTTATATATCTTCTCATCTAGATTGTAGCTGAGGTGTGTTGATCATAGTCTTTTTTAGATGTGGGTAATGTAGATGTATGGTAACGGGTATTTAGAGAGAAGAGTAGGCACTTTACATAGAAGAGACTGTACACATTTGGATACTTGGGAATTTGAATTGCCTGTTGTCTATTTCAGTGGAGAGAGGAGGGAGTAGGTAGGTTACCCTAACTTTAGGGGAAGGGAAATTGATTAATTTGTATCCAGATTGACTGGACTTAAGTGAAAAATGTTTTGCTTTTTTCTAGTTTGGATCTGTTTTGTAATCAGGTTGTTCCCCTGCCATGCTTAGTTAGCAAGAACAGCCAATTCCATTTGATCCGCATATAATATAGGGATATAATAAGCTTATATCATATAAGCTAACATCCATGTTTTTTTTTTCAATAAAAAGAGGAAAGTAAGTGCCTGACAGTGCCTGACACTCTCTAGAATGACAAGGAATTTGGCATATTGTATACCGTCATTACCAGCCTTGCTGACAAGTAGGAAAAGGTGAATGAAAACTTTTACTAAATACATTGCTCTTTTGATATTGCCCTAATCAGGAGATAAGAGAGATTGTATCGGCACACAAGTTTCACTAGCTTACTATTCATATCTCCCTTCCTGATTAGACAGAGAGCAGAGATTGATGTGACCATGTTTAAAAGGAGCAGATTCTTTATCTCTAACAAGATTTGATAAGCACTTGTTTTCACTCATTGGAGCTCTGTAGCTTTGTTTGTTTTGCAAAGAGAGCTTTGCACTTATGTAACTGTAACGCTCAGCTAGTTATAGAGGAGATATACATGCTAATCACTGATATAGAACCACCCACAGTGTGAGCTGTCTCAAACGGAGAAGTCAGGCAATGGTATGTGATTGGCTGCAATGGTAACATCTACATTCCGAAGAAGTAATCAGAAGACTGGGGAGAGTGAGAACGGCGCAGCACTAGAATGGACATGAGAGTAGAGGCGAGTATAAGTTTTTTTTAATGGGCAGAAGTATGGTTATAATAATAACAATAATAATAATAATAATAATAAACAGCAAAAATAGTGCATTATATTGTTTGCTAAAGCAAAATGTCATGTTAAATACTTTTGGTTAAAAAAGACAAAACTATAGGGAGAAGAGAATAGAGCACAAAATTTAAGAGATCTGTAAATTGGGTGGTGTGTCATTAGGGTAAGCCATATCAATAATGCTGAGGTTTTTGTTACAGAAACAAAAACCATCTTTAACAAAAACTTCCGTTTTATTGCATTGGCCTACCTTAATGATGTATAAATGTTGAGCTTGTCTTGTTCATTTGTAAGACTACGTTCACTTAACATATACGCTGGGATAATCTGTTACTGCATATGTTTAACAGAGGCCATGACGGATGCCCTACGGCAGAATCGATCACCCTTAGAGACCTAATGTAAGCAAATGTATACTATACAATAGAGGTGAGTGATATGGCCAATAAATAAACCCTGGGAATGATTCCTGTTATTAATCTCTCTTTTACTTTTTTTTTTTTTAATAAACTGAAAACAACTTGAAATCATTTATGGAAAAACGTCATTGTTGTGTTGCCACCATTAAAAAAAGCGCTTGTTTCGAAAAGCCAAATGTGAATTGCTTTTTGTTGGGTGAAATAAGTTATTATTCTAGGTATTTCTAAGGTACAAACTGTATAATTTATTGAGTCCTCCATCTAGATGCTATAGGTGTAGTCACACAGCCTATACCCGGTCAGAATACACCTGCAGGTTCAATCTCCTGATTCTTACACCAATGCAGCTCTATCGTCACATACCCGAGGAAGAGCTCTGCTCAGAAAGTTGTGCACTGTAAGCAAACTGAAACACTGATGTACAGTTGAAACCAGAAGTTTACCTACACTAAATAAAAAGACACATATGCATGTTTTTCTCACTATCTGCCAAAAGTTAGAATACTGAGAGAGAGAATTTTTAAGGCATTTTTTATTACTTTCTGCAAAGTCAAAAGTTTACATACATTTCATTAGTATTTGGTAGCATTGCCCTTAAACTGTATGACTTGAGTCAAATGTTTTGGATATCCTTCCACAAGCTTCTCACAATAGTTGGTAGGAATTTTGGCCCATTCCTCCTGACAGAACTGGTGTAACTGAGACATGTTTGTAGGTCGCCTTGCTCGCATCTGCCTTTTCAACTTCGCCTATAAATTTGCAATAGGATTGAGATCAGGATTTTGTGATGGCCACTCCAAAACATTGACTTGGTTCTCCTTAAGCCACTTTGTAACCAGTTTGGCAGTATGCTTTGGATCATTGTCCATTTGGAAGACCCATTTTCGCCCAAGTTTTAACTTCCTGGCTGATGTCTTTAGAGGTTGCTTCAGTATTGCCACATAATCTTCTTTCTTCATGATGACATGTATTTTTTTAAATGCACCAGTCCCTGCTGCAGCAAAACAACCCCACAACATGATGCTCCTACCCCTGTGTTGCACAGTTGGGATGGTGATCTTAGACTTCCAAGATTCTCCCTTTTTACTCCAAATGTAACGATGGTCATAATGGTCAAACAGTTCGATTTTAGTTAAGTCAGACCACAGAACATGTCTCCAGAAATGTAGGTTTGTGTTCCTGTGTGCATTTTTAAACATTGATCTAGCTTTTATAAGTTTCTTTTGGAGTAATATCTTCTTCCTGGCAAAGTATCCTTTCAGCCCATGTTGATACAGTACTCGTTACACTGTGGATAATGACACAATCTTACCAGCTTCAGCCAGCATCTTCACAAGGTATTTTGCTTTTGTTATTGGGTTGATATGCCCATGTCGGACCAAAGCACGTTCATCTCTGAGTCACAGAACCTGTCTTCTTCTTGAGCGGTATGATGGCTGGACATTCCCATCTTGTTTGTTCTTGCATACAATTGTTTGCACAGATGAATGAGGCACCTTCAGGTATCTGGAAATTATACCCAAGGATGATCCAGACTTGTGCAAGTCCATAATTCTCTTTCTTAAGACTTTCTAATGATGTTACACACAGAAGCAGTGTGTTTCTGGTGTGCGTTAAAAAAATACATCCACAGGTGTGTCTCTAATTAACTCAGATGTTACCAATAAACCTATCAGAAGCATAGTAATCCTAGTAAAGTGGTAGTGTCCTGCCCCCACTTCACGTACCCCTGGGGTCTATGTGGAGCTCGACAGGCAGCTAAACGCCTTCCTACTTGTCAATAATTACGACCGTGTTTGAAGTCTGTAGTTTTATTAACAGGATATAGGATTGGGTAAAACTGATGGACAAACAAAAATGTACATTAGAATACACATAGGCTGTTTGTAACAAACATAAAAAACAGTGTACAAGGTAGAAATACAGTAAACTTTACATGGTGGACAACATGCTTAGGTCAATCTGAATAACAGCACAGTATAATCTGTCATAACTACATACAACAAGTTCTAAACTGTACTAGCAGTGCTTATAAAGCTAGATATAGCTAGACATTTCCACAGCCTAACAGCTTACCAACTATGCTTCAACAAGAGTAGAGATGAGATGGCTGATGATGTCCTCTCTGTGTAGACATGAGGTGAAATGAGTCATCTACCCATAATGCAAAATAACTTCCTCTTAGGCAGGAAACAACAAACATTTGTGAAACCTTACAAACAAAGGCCACAAGGTGGCACCAAAGGCATTCATTATTTAACTATGAGCAGCACAGGTAGAGTATCCAGCACTTGAAATCCAATTCAATAAAATCACATAGTTTATTGGAAAAACATAAATGATAAAATAGCTATGAGTAAGGGCAGGTAGTTTTTGCCCGAAACACATAAGCAAAAGACCTTACTTCGTTGTGTCTCCATGGTTGTCACCACTTAAAGATTCTGCTGAAACTGTGAGTGTTGATTTTATCATTTATGTTTTTCCAATAAACTATGTGATTTTATGGAATTGGATTTCAAGTGCTGGATACTCTACATCTTTGTTAGTATACTTACCGTTTCCTTGGACAGTTTCCGTGCATGCTATTACTATGGATGGAGCTGACTGGACTGTTCTTTATTTAATAGTAATCTTAGTGTACGAAACTTTTGACTTTGCAGAAAGTAATAAAAATGGCATAAAATTCTCTCATTAATTTGCCATTTGGCAAATATAAATAATTTTGGTCCCTAATTGACCTAAAACGGGTAAGGTTTATTCTGATTTCATGTCAGATAGTGAGAAAAACATACATATGTGTCTTTTTATATAAAATATGTAAACTTCTGGTTTCAACTGTACATGCCCCTGTAAGTGTATACATGCCCCCTGGAGATTTTTTGCATGCCCCTGTAGGTGTATACATACCTCCTGCAGGTACATTGATGCCCCCTCTAGGTTTATACTCCCCCTGTAGGTTTATACATGCCCCCTGTAGGTTTATATATACCCCTTGCAAGTATATAGGTGCCCCCTGTTATTTAAAAATAAAAAAAAAAGTTACTCAGCTCTTCTCTATTGTTCCCCTGCTGAGAAGCTCATGCCGGAAGCATGCTTCCGGTGTGGGGACGTGACGTCATCATGCCGCTTACGTCAAGATGCAAGCTGCCGGCGTCTCCTGTGCCTGGGACCCAGAAATGCAGACGGCGTGATCGGTACATGAAGCCACCTACGGTGCTTACTACCGTGCTGCATAGGCCTCAGGGCCTACTGTCGCAGAGCTCAAGGCCCAACGGCTTTTCAGTGGGCTCCGAACTCGGCAGCAGTGGGCCCCAAGGCCTACGCCGCACAAAAAGGAAGCAGCTCAGGTGACATGATGTACCAATTGCTCCATCTGCACTGTTGAGTGGGTACATGTCGGACTAGTCCGACACTGAGAGAGAGGCTGGGTGAGTCAAACCTATGCCGCTACCAGGACAACAGCAAGTACTGGGGACACAGTGGAGGCACGGGCATGTCCACGGTCTGAGACAGGTACTGCAGCGTGAACTGTGACATCTACTTTATGCATAGGTATGCTATATTTCAGCCACGTAAAAAAATAAGCAAACCATTATTCATTTTTTTTGTGTTCATCATTTACAAAAAAAAAAAGCTTTGATATATTTCAGGTAAAATATGCAGGTACACTTTTTAGTAAAAGCCTTCAACATTTAATTTTACAAGTTAGAGACATTTTCTGCTACTTATATTCAAAGTTTATATATTATATTCAATAATGTTGTGGTCTGGGGTGGTTGTCAGCTTCTTACATGTTAGGTTGCCTAAGGTCATAATCTTATTATAGCATTATTTTCTGCCCAATACATCAGGATGTAATATAATATGTACAGTATCTCACAAAAGTGAGTACACCCGTCACATATTTGTAAATATTGTATTGTATTCTTCCATAGGACAACACTGAAGATATGATACTTTGATGCAATGTAAAGTAGTCGGTGTACAGCTTGTATAACAGTGTAGATTTGGTGTGTCCTCAAAATAACACAACACACAGCCATCAATCTCTAAACCGCTGGCTACAAAAGTGAGTACACCCCTAAGTGAAAATGGACAAATTGTGCACAAAGAGTCAATATTTTGTGTGACCACCATTCTTTTCTAACACTGCCTTAAATATCTTGAGCATGAAGTTCACTATAGCTTCACAGGTTGCAGCCACTGGAATCCTCTTCCACTCCTCCAGGATGACATCACAGAGCTAGTGGGTGTTAGAGACCTTGCACTCTTCCCCAAAGATACTCAATAGGGTTTAGGTCTGGAGACATGCTTGGCCGGTCCAGCACCTTTACCCTTATTTTCTTTAGCAGGGCAGTGGTCCTCTTGGAGATGTGTTTTGGGTCTTTATAATGTTGGAATACTGCCCTGCGACCCAGTTTCTGAAGGGAGGGGATGATGCTCTTCTTCAGTATGTCACAGTACATGTTGGCATTCATGTTTCCCTCACTGAACTGTAGTTCCCCACAGCCGGCAGCACTACTCCATTTCCTAACTATTACACTTACACCACTATGCTTGACTGTAGGCAAGACTGTCATTGTACTCCTCCCCGGTTGCCGCCACATACACTTGACATCATCTGAACCAAATAAGTTTATCCTGGTCTCATTGGACCTCAGGACATGGTTCCAGTAATACATGTCCTTAGACTGCTTGTCTTCAGCAAACTGTTTGCCGTCTTTCTTATGCATCATTATTATAAATGGCTTCCTTCTGGGACAACAGCCATGCAGACCAATTTGATGCAGTGTACGGCATATGGCCTGAGAACTGACAGGCTGACCACCAACCCCTTTAACTTCTGCAGCAATGCTGGCAGCACTCATATGTCTACTTTGAAAAGATAGTCTCTGGATATGCCACTGAGCACATGCACTTAACTTCTTTGGTCAACCATAACAAGGCCTGTTCTGAGTGGAACCAGTCTTGTTAAATCACTGTATGGTCTTGGCCACCATGGTACAGCCCAGTTTTAGGGTGTTGCAATCTTCTTATAGCCTAGGCCCTCTTTATGTAAAACAAAAATACTTTTTTTCAGATCCTCAGAGAGTTCTTTGCCATGAGGTGCCATGTTAAACTTTCAGTGACCATTCTTAGAGTGTGAGAGTGATAACACCAAATTTAACACACCTTCTCCCTGTTCACACCTGAGACCGTGTAACATTAACGAGTCACATGACACCATGGAGGGAAAAATGCAAATTTGGCACACTTTGTCTATTTTCACTTAGGTGTGTGCTCACTTTTGTTGTCAGCAGTTTAGACATTGATGGCTGTGTGTTTAGTTATTTTGAGGGCACACTAAATTTACACTGTTATACAAGCTGTACACTGACTACTTTACATTGTATCAAGGTGTTGTCCTATGAAATGATTTAATACAATATTCACAACTCTCTGAGGGGTGCATTCACTTTTATGACATACTGTTTAATTTACCAGTGTTCAGTTTACCTTTAATCAGGGCTATTTCTAGGCTAAGCAGCTTTTTTCCCCATTAAAAGCTCTCTGCGGCCAGATTGTATTTCTAGTATTCACACCGCAGTCTGGTCGCAGCAGCTAGCCAGAAAAAGAAAACCTGTGCCCCACTGCTCCTGTGCCCCAGAAACACTGGGGTACCGGAGCAGTGCTTGAATGAAACTATAAAGTAGCCCTCTCATATGAAACTCCTTCAGGCCAGATAAAAGAAAATTGCCCCATTCCGATCGCTAAGAAATAATCATGTCTGGTGTGGTGAAGTTTGTTTTATCTGGTCTCACCAGTCCCTTAAAGGGGTTTTCCCACCATGCAGTTTCACTGATTTGCAAGAAACTTTTGATTCTCTGTCTTATCAGACTGCAGATGGTTCCATTTATGAATTCATCCAGATTCATTTGGGATAACTGAATGTATACATCTTTGTTTTTGTCCTGTTTATGTTTTTTGTACAGTGATAGTTAGTATAGGGTGTTGGTAGTTTAGGTACGGGGTGGGAACGCCCTTATTGGGGCGATTTTCCCATTATTTGATAGGTAGCCATAGATGTAGGATTTAGATTTGTATTGGTTCAGATAGATTAGGTTTTTTTTGTCTTTACATTTTATTTGTATTTATTAAAAGCTAAGTTTTATCTGCTTTGTGGTCCCTAGGATTTATGCTATTGGCTTGTGGTTTTGATGGTTCCATATCAGTGATTAGCAAATATAGCTCCCCTATAACTATCTGAGATATTACAAAGACGTAAGTGCAGGAGATTTAATTTTCAGTAAACAAAGCTACAAATGCTCTGAGTGAAAACAACTGCTTATCTGTAAACAAAAGCTAATCTTGTTAGTGATAATGAGTCTTTTCCAATAATGAACTTCGTCCATGGTGACATCACTCCCTGCTCTCTATCTAATCAGGAAACAAATTTAACCAGAGAAACTTGTGTGCATTCAGAGAAGATATAATCTCTCTTGTCTCACAACCAAGATAAAATCAAAAGACTAATGTATTTAGAAAAAGTCTTCAATTACCTGACCCTACATGTTGAAATCTAATCTGTGTAGTGAGAAAACACTTTAAAGCATCAACATGGGATGAAATATATATATATATATATATATATATATATATATATATATAGACAATAGGAGAAACAAGGGGGCGCACAGATGGTGAAGTACGTTTTGTAGAACGTATACAGTTGAGTATTTGATCTACTCACCAATTTGAGTTGCACTCTTAGTTTAGAGGCACAACTCTCATACTAGCATACAGGGCTTTTACTGTAGCCGTAGCCCTTGTATACGGCTGCCGATGTTCCCGTGAGCGGCGTCCCGCCAAAGCAGACAGTAGAGGAAAAAGAAAATGGTGGAACCGGCGCACATGTGTCTCCAGGAATGCAAATGATGCAGGCAGGGAGATCCAGAAAATTACTTTATTATTCTAAAAAGGCTAGGGTGATAACCTCAGCCAATCTAAAACAATTTAAAATCAAGTAAAACCCGACGCGTTTCGCGTTTATCAAGCGCTTCCTCAGGGGTGAATCATTCACCCTTCCATATAAATGATGTGTTGACACTATTCCGGCAAATCCAAATATGTAGCGTTTTCGTTATGTTTTATTACCGAAAAAAATTTCAAACATTTTCTATGTTTTTTAATTTGCGCCAGTGGGGCATTTTCTGCGCCCAATAACTTTTTGCTTTTCCACCTATGGACCTGAGTGAGGATGTATTGTTTGCTGGGAGGCAGTGTAGTTTTTATTGGTAACATTTTGGGATAGATGCGACTTTTTGAGCACATTTATTGCAATTTTTAGGGGAAGTGAAATTTTGGCAGCTGGATTTTTTTTTCTTCCACTGTGTTCAGCAAATGGGATAAATGATGTTATATTTTAATAGATCAAACTTTTATGGAAGCTGCAATACCAATTATGTGGGGTTTTTATTATTTGTTTTTTATTAGTAAAATGGCAAAAGGGGGTTGATTTGAACATTACATTTTTTTATTTTGTTATACTTTAAAAACTTTTTTCTTTTACACTGTAATACTTGAGCACAAGAGTTCTTGATCGTTAGTACACCCTTCTGTATTGTGTAAACAATGCAGAACGGTGTTTAAAGATAGCAGTTCAAGCACTTCCGACCAGGGGCATGAAGTGTTAGAATCACATGCATGGCATCCATAAAAGCTGTCTTAAGGCTCTCAGCCGCCATTATAACCGATCTCACTGCAGGGGTGCTGATTGGAGTGAAAAAGAGTGTGCGGCACTATTTCTCCTTCATTTAGACGCCATGGCCACCATAGCCGCCATGTCAAAGGCTATGTTCACACGGCTTATTTTGGGACATATTTCAGCCTGTAATTCGCGCCGTATTGCGCCGTAATTACAGGCTGAAATACGTCCCAGTCATTACGGTAATCCACAGTTCTCATAGAGAACTGTGGATTACGTCTCCTCTCCCTGCTCGCACAATACGGCGAGTGGGGAGAGAAGTAACATGTCAATTATTCACGGCGTATACGCGCCGAGAATAAAGAATGTTTATGGGGCCGGCAACTAAGCCGTGTGAACATAGCCTAAGGGGTAAACAGCCGCCTCCATTCCCTGCTGTAATCAGTTGGTGTCAGCTGCTACATAGAACTTAACCGCTACCAGGACGTTTGCATATGTACTATATCGGTAAGGGGCTACAATGAGGCTACTAACTCAATTGAGATCTCCAAGTTGTGGTCAAACTGTGGGATATGGCTGCTGCTGACACAAAAATGAAAGTCCGTCTGAAAGCCAACAGCAGACAGCACAGTAGTTGAGTGTGGAGTCATTCAAGTGACTGACAGTGTGTTCCCGACCTTCCTAACTCTGTCAGGACTTTGCCTTTTACGTGGTTGCAGCACACAACTTCAGGGCCCCCTCCTAAGAACCTAGCACCTGCTTGCCACTAGAAATGACCCTGCCTTCAATGAAAAGATAATTCACTGACTCAGTCCACAATAATCATGGTTTTAGACTCGATTAAAGAGCCTTGATTGTTTCAGTGGCATGCATATTGCCTTGTAATATTTACAAAGTTCTCTGTCCATAAAACTAATCACCTCATATCTGATCTCTAGCTATGGTGTTCTAGTGTAACGGAGAGAAAAACCTATTTTAAATAACAAATCTTCAATTAGTTTTTCCTATGATGATGTTAATTTTGGTAGCCAACCTAATCTTGGACAGAGTTCAGTTTTATATATTCAAATATCTAGTTAACTATGCTAGAGGTACATGAAAAAGCAAGAACAGACAATATTAAGGTGTCCCTCTCTTCAAATCCAACCAAACCACACAAATCTACAATACACAGATGTAGCAAAGGTTAACTTGATATTTATGGTGTTGTCATACCTATGGCACTGAACAATATTGCAACTTTTTAAATGCTTTTTAGTATATTTTGACATAAGGTATCTTGTGACAGGTAGGGTATGTTCACATGGCGTATTTATAGTGTTATAATTTCCCAGCGTATTCCCCGGCACACAATATGCACCCGTAAAAAGAAGTGATATGTCACTTAGCATATATGAGTCAATATAAGGGGTTAACCATACATATATGGCAGACTTCACATTCCATCAAGCACACAGAAATGTAGTGATAGGGGGTTGATAGTAGGATATTTTGGTAGTTTTCTATATGTACCACAATATATGACATATATGGGACAAGTAGTGGAGATGGATGACCTCATGAGAGGGTGAATACGTGGAAGTCGTGACAACCAGAAACCGACACACAAAACAGAATGTTAGACAGAATGAAGTTCAGATATCTACATACACACAAACAGGCCAATATATAAAACTGGAACATAAATGCTAACTATTGTAAGCTACAATCTCTACAATTTCCTGTAATTTTACAACTTTTATAAATAATGCAATAAATCTCTGTTTTCATAAGAAGTTATCAAAAGTCCTGTTATAGCCTGAGGAAACAGAAGCTAAAAATATATATCCTATATTTAAAGTCCCATCTTAAAGGGCATGTCCCTATGGCACAGAGCAAATATCAGTCAGATAATCCGACCGGTATTTTCTCTGTTTTGGAGCCATGGACAAGGCTGCAGGGAGACGACTTTTCTCTGCTGTTTGAGGAGAAAAGCCCTCCTCATTCGCATTGACCTGTTCATGTTCTGCCCGAAAACCGGGCAGAAGAATGAACATGTTCAAGGTTTTTCGGACCGCCGGCAGTCTAAAAAACCGTCCAGCAGAAAACCATTAACCATTAAACCATTTTCCATTAAGGTCCGTGATAAAGTTTGACAGCCAGTTTACAGATGGCTTTCAAAACCGAAAAACGTCTGTAAAACCGCCTGAAAAACGGTTGGGGACATGCCCAAAGAGTAACAGAGTGGAGCCAGGCTATTTTTCATTTTATTATATTATTATTATTATTATATTATTTTTTTTATATATTATTTTTACAGGCCGCTGTGAGGAGGTAAGCCACCAATAAATATGCACCAATTATACACCCATACAGCAAGTACACAACTAAAACATTAAACTGTCCTTTACTTTGCATGGTCACATAGCTTTCTTTAGCTTGATCAAATTATTGAGCATCTAGCCATCATTTTATTATTGTCTTATAATCTTGAATCGGCAAAGTGGTTCCTAAGGATTTAGAACCAATTAACACCATCACCATTGCTTATAATTACACGACTCTTTAGAAATCAGGCAGTTGTTGTATACAATTTACCAAATAAGTTAAGATTGAAACGTTGAAATTTAGCTGCCTTCTTTACATATGCAAGTAATACAACTGATCATAAAGGAACTAGAGGATTTATTCTTATCAGAGCTTGTAAAACATTTTACATGGTTTTAGTAGCTGTAAAATTGACAATAAAGCACCATATGACCCAGCATTCATTTCAGCCTTCAGATAGCACTAAAATATTCTGAGGTGAAACACACATCATCTGTACCAAAGTCCCGGCCCCTTCTATTTTGCTTTTTATTATCCATTAGTACAGTAGTGTTAACAGTAAGCCGACCATTTAATTAGAGCTGTCTCTATAGGGAAATAATTGTCATTTGTCAGGTGTATCAGTTTCCCACTGCGCTATTTAATTATTATTCCTATCTTAATGTATACACAGACTTTTTCATGTAGTTTTACAATAACCTGCTGTGTAGTCTGTACCTAACTTATTGCTCATTAATTATTCACTTTGATGAAGATTTCATGTTCTCAGGATTCCAATTCAACCAAAACAATGCAGCAGCTATCAACAAACTGTAAAGAGAACGCCTCCTAATGTGCCGAATTTTGACAGATTATGGGTATGTTCACACGGCGTTTGTTAAATACATACTTGGATACATTTTACGTACCAAAAAATGGACCCCTATACGTATTTAACAATGTTCAAGCATGATTACATTGATTTTAATGTAAAATACGAATCCTCGTTCAGACGCTAAAGGCCACATGTATGAACCTGTTTAGGTCTAATACTCACTCTTTTGCCCATAGGTAACGACGGGCAAAAGAGTGAGTTTTAGACCTAAACAGGTTCATATATGTGGCCCTAAGTGTTTTAAATACGTTTTTGCATGGCGTTAAACGGATGCTTTCAATGAATTAGGGCGACATGTATGAATCTCGCCACGTCGGGGCGCACCTTTCCGACGGTTTTCCGTCGAAATCTGCGCCTGATTTATGTCGGCACTGGGGCGCGCTCATATATCCTATGTAAAGTCCGCCGCGCCTCGCCAGTGTTTGAGGCGCAGTGCGGGACTTAGGCGCAGTGCGGCGCTGCGCCTATGATTCGCCGCCGGAGGTAGTGCACTCATACATGCGGGTAAAAGTTCCCTGCGTCTCGCCAGTGTGTGGGGCACATTGCGGGGACATGGGCGCTGTGCGGGACTGCGCCTCACATGTATTCCGATGCGAGACAGGCTGGAGAACAGCGGGAAATCATTAAAGATGTCCGTGCAGAGTATGAATCAAAAAATCGCCTTTATAAATGCGGAAAACATTCTCAGAAAAAGAGCTCAAACCTCAAAAATACATAAAAAAAAATCACTTTCCAAAAATCTAGAACGGCGCGACATCAAGAACTCGGATATTGGAAATTGCCGGGAAATACAGTAATTCAAATTCTGTAAGCTATTCTCATTGGTCGGCATAAACCAGCCAATCAGAATAGGAGCGACAAAGACCCATTATAAGCTATGGAGGAGAATTGACCAATCAGAATAGGAGCGACAAAGACCCATTATAAGCTATGGAGAAGTTTTGACCAATCAAAATCAAAGGCGGGACAGTTCAAAAGACAGTAAAAATACAGAAAAGAGCTGATTGGCTGAGCTAGCGGGGGCTTGGCTATCCCAGCCAATCAGAGCGCGAGCTACTTCTCCCATTGTAGTCTATGGAGAGATCGGCGCAATGCAATCTCGGCGCTCAGCGCCGTGCGGCATGGAGTATGAATAAAAAACTCATTTTTATTAAGTGTAAATCATTATCAGATAAAGCGCTGAAACCTTCTCTAAAAATAAATCAGTTAAATCCCGAACAACGCGTTTGTCGCCGAGACCGGCGCTACATAGGGAATTGCAATAGAGAGACTTGCCGGGAAATACAGTAATTCAAATTGTTTAAGCTCTTCTCATTGGTCGCCATAAACCAGCCAATCAGAATAGGAGCGACAGTGGCCCATTCTAACCTATGGAGGAGAATTGACCAATCAGAATAGGAGCGACAGGGACCCATTCTAACCTATGGAGAAAAATTGACCAATCATATTCAAAGGCGGGACAGTTCAAAAGACAGTAAAAAGGCAGAAAAGAGCTGATTGGTTGAAGCGGCGGGGGCTCGTCCAGCTTAGCCAATCAGAGCGCGAGCTACTTTCTCATAGAGTTCTATGGGAAAAGAAATGCAGAGCGAGCTCTGTTTGTGATTGGCTAAGTTAAAAGAGGCGCGGTTATTTGGACCAATGGGAGAGCGAGCGACGCTCCTATGGGTTTTCTAATGCAATCTGAAATAAAACTGTACATGGCCGAAATCAAATGATAATCCTGCCGAAGTTGTCCCGATGTGTATATAAAACGAATAATAATATGGGGTAAATATCAAAAAATATTAATTCAATAAAATCAGGTTTATTTCTTTATTTTCGTTAGCCAAGGATCAATAGTATGGGTGCATCGAAAATAAAGAAATAAACCTGATTTTATTGATTTAATATTTTTTTTTTCGTTACCCCCATATTATTATTCATTTTATATACACATCGGGACAACTTCTGTAGTCTTATCATTTGATTTCGGCCATGTACATTTTTATTTCAGATTGCATTAGAAAACCCATAGGAGCGTCGCTCGCTCTCCCATTGGTCCAAATAACCGCGCCTCTTTTAACTTAGCCAATAACAAACAGAATTCGCTCTGCATTTCTTTTCCCATAGAACTCTATGAGAAAGTAGCTTGCGCTCTGATTGGCTAAGCTGGACGAGCCCCCGCCGCTTCAACCAATCAGCTCTTTTCTGCCTTTTTTACTGTCTTTTGAACTGTCCCGCCTTTGAATATGATTGGTCAATTTTTCTCCATAGGTTAGAATAGGCCAGTGTCGCTCCTATTCTGATTGGTCAATTCTCCTCCATAGGTTAGAATGGGCCACTGTCGCTCCTATTCTGATTGGCTTCTGCCGACCAATCAGAAGAGCTTAAACAATTTGAATTACGGTATTTCCCGGCAATTCTCTCTATTGCAATTCCTTATGTAGCGCCGGTCTCGGCGACAAACGCGTTGTTAGGGATTTAACTGATTTATTTTTAGAGAAGGTTTCAGCGCTTTATCTGATAATATTTTACACTTAATAAAAATTATTTTTTATTGCATTGCGCCCATCTCTCCATAGACTACAATGGGAGAAGTAGCTCGCGCTCTGATTGGCTGGGATAGGAAAGCCACCACTAGCTCAATCAATCAGCTCTTTTCTGTATTTTTACTGTATTTTGAACTGTCCCGCCTTTGATTTTGATTGGTCAAAACTTCTCCATAGGATATAATGGGTCTTTGTTGCTCCTATTCTGATTGGTCAATTCTAGTGTTGAGCGATTACGTTGGCCATCGACATCGGTCGATGGTCGATAGTCGGCCATCATCGACAAGATAATCGATAGTCGGTAGTCGATTATGAGCGATGACCATTAAAGTCTATGGGAGAGCAACAACACCTTCATTCTTACACCCAAACAGGGCTGGAGAAGCTGGAATTAACATCCACAACAGTCAAATGGATACGTGCTACATCTTAAGCAACACACTTAGGTTATAAAAGCCACAGAAAAATAAATCACACACCATTCACTATCCCTGTCTTGTACCACAGCATGACCCATAAACCTGCATCACCCACAAATTAAAAAGTGCCAGAAGGCAGTATGATTTGAACCATCATCTTACTTGAACTGGACATTGAATATCCCTGTCCTGGAACGCAGCATGAGCCCCAAACCTGCATGACCCCCAGATTAAAAAGTGCCGGAAAAAGGAGTCTTTCAACCACCATTTTAGTTTCACTGGACATTGACTATACCTGTCCTGGGCCACAGCATGAGCCCCAAACCTGCATGACCCCAGATTAAAAAGTGCCGGAAAAAGGAGTCTTTCAACCACCATTTTAGTTGAACTGGACATTGGCTATATCTGTCCTGTACCGCAGAATGACCATTAAATCTGTCTGACCCACAGATTAAAAATGCTGGGAAAAGGAGTCTTTCAACCACCATTTTAGTTTCCTGGACATATACTGTCCCTGTCCTGGGTAAGCGCTTGCCCCTCGTATGAGTGCGGACCAATTGAGCTTCACTTGGAAATACTGGTGGTTAATGCTCCTGTTCCACCCAGTGCCCTTTTTCTTTGCATTCTTTTTCTTATTTTACTCAACGTGCTGGAGGAAATTGTCTCGTACTTTGTTCTCTGTCCGTGCTCCATACTCCATGTCCTCTGAATAACCTACATCTGGTCAAGTTTTTCCTTACCTCCCTTGTACCATTTAGAGGAATTTTTTTACCAGCTATTTTGTACATGCAAGTTTTTTAGTAGTTTAATTCTGGAAAACACATTTTTAAAATAGGATGGAATCCCACCATGTCTTTGTTTCTCTTTTTTTTAATTGTATTAAATGGGTTGTCTCAATACAGGGATTGATAGCTATGTTAAAGATCTTGAAAAAACAAGTCATTTTGCAATATTGTCCTTTGACATGCCTACCTATTCCGTTTCTGACAAAAACCACACCTTGAACCACTTTGAAATTGTAAAGAACAAATTCTGTTAGAAACAACTTTTTTTATAATGGGACCGTAGTATGCTGCATTTAAAAGCAAAAGCCCCAAAAATTAAAAAGCGACCCTTTGAGCCACTTGGACAATTGTAAAAAACAAATGCCCCTTTAGAAAAACATTTTTTTATAATAGGCCTGTTTATAGTTTGCATTTAAAAGCAAATCCTCCAAAAATCAAAGCTGCCCCTTGAAATTTTGGGACAATTGTGAAGAACAAATGTCTTTTAAAAACACATTTTTTTTTATAATAGGACCTGTAGTATACGCATTTAAAAGAAAAAATGCTCCAAAAATTCAAAGCATGTCCCTTAGCCCTTTGGACAATGTGAAGAAAAAAATGTCGTTAAAAAACAACATTTTTTTATAATAGCCTGTATATTGCTGCATTTCAAATCAGCATGACCAAAAAAAATTAAAAAAAAGACTTCTCAGCCATGTTAAAAATTGTGAGGGAAATGCCATTTTAAAAAGCCACATTTCATTTAAAAGGGCCCATGATTTTTGCTGTTCTCCAGCTACATGCCCCCCCAAAAAATTAAAAATATACTTTTTTAGCCACTAAAAAAAATTTGTGGGGGGAAAATCCATTTAAAAAAGCCACATTTCTGACCCAAAAGGCCTGTTATTGCTGAAAATTTTACAGCTACATGCCCCCAAAAAAAAATTATAATATGACTTCTCAGCCCTTTTAAAAATTTTTTGAGGGGAAATGCCACTTAAAATCCACATTTTTTTTCAAAGGCCCAAATTATAGCTGTACAACAGCAACTGACCTCAAGACCATTGCAAGAAAAAATTTCTAAGAAAAGTGAGTAAAGGAATACGGTGTTGCCATAACCCTTTCTTTTAAAAACCCCTAAAAGAAAAACCCAAAAAAACTGGGGGAAAAAGAAAAAAAAATTGAGAAAATGACATTTTAAAAAATTTTTTTTCAAGGGGACCATTTCGTTTAAAAGGGAATGTGAAGTAGACCGGCAAAATCGGGACCTCGCAATTGGGCCAAAACTCATCAGAGCCACCTTTTTCTCTTGACAAATCAAAAAAAAACCACTTTATCTTGAAAACCCGGTGCGTTTTGTCTGTAATGACCCTCCCTGGCTGAGGTCCGCTCAGAAAACGTGGCTGCGGGCAGGACACACCTCTATGGGTGGCGACCCCAGTCGGCCATTCGCCATTTGGAACCCAGAAGTCTATTGGGCCCGGAACACATACAAATATCGGGTTGAGCCCAATATCGTGCACCATATTTTAAGCGGTCTCTGTGGTTGGATGTGTGCCCTGCATTGCAGCTTTTGGTGGGGGTAAAAAAAGATGCCCGGGGGTCACCCATTGGGCTTCGCCCCCTTACCTGCTCGCCGCTACGCCTGCTTTGGCACTCTACTGCGTCACGTCGCTGATGTTGTTCCCCCGTGACATTTGGGAAACGGAAGCAGAGCAACAATTTCCTCCAGTTGATCAATCACAAGGTCCCATTTCCTGCTTAACTCTCTATTTGGGTGGATGGAAGGAAAAGTGCTGGTTTTTTTTTGTACCGGGGATCCAGGAGGGTCCCCACCCGAAAACTGTTGTTCTTTTTTGATGGCCTTAATCGAGGACGTTGGGGAAATGGAGCACCCAAGCACTTTTTGAAGATGGACCCTTTGATTTCCAAAGCCTCGGGGTCGAGGGGCACTAGCAAACGATTTTCCCTCTTTTCCCCTCCTCCGCCTCAAATTCGCCCAACCTCTTTCCAAGGCGGGAAAACGCGGTAACGTCGGGTCTGGGAAAACCCTCCTCCTCCTCCGCTGCCTCGGCACATTTTCCAAAACACCCCCTGATTTTCCTGAATGATCACCCTGAGAGCTGTGCCCACATTGCACTAGTCTGGACCCCGAACCACTGCCTAATAAGCCGATAAATTGAAAAACGGGCGGGCCTTGTGGTTTGGGGGAAGAAACGCTCCGTGTCCGCATTGTTCCGTTCCTCCTCCTCCTGGGGGGAAAACCTGTTTTTTCAAGTGTCCAATACTTTTCAAAACTAAATCCCCAATGCTCTGTGCAAGGGCATTGTCCGAAATCCATTTTGGTGGCTTCTTAAAAAATGGCAAGGAGGTCAGAGCTCTTTCACCTGCCTCCCCCCCTCTCGGTGGCTCAACACCCCGGTCCGCACCGTGCTTATCGGGGCCATGTGTCCTTGTACTGCTAATGGCTTTGCGCGCTCCCCACAATCGCGGGAGCAGTGGAGGGTGGAATTTCCCAGCGGTTGCCACGTCAACAATGAGACAGTTACAGGGAGGCCGAGCTACGCTGCAACGCACCAGGCGGGACGAACCCGGGTCAAACGGCGGAAGTGCGAACTTAACTTCGAGCCTTCCCAGCAGGCAGTCCAGACCCGGTACTCTTTAGAAATTTCGGACACAAGGTTCATGCATTGCCGGCAAGGGATGTGCTCCAGCCTACCGATCTTAAGGGCGGCCAGCAATTTCGCCCATTATCGCACACCCCTTCCCTGGCACAAGGTTTTTGGCCCCACCCGCCCGGTCTCTTGCGGAGAGCCGTCCAAGCTCCACCTGGTGTGGATGGTCTCCAAAAACGATTAATTTAAACACGGCCGGGTTTTTCTCGGGGCCGTGATGCCCCCAAGGCCCTTTGGGGGGGAAAAAACCCCTCCCCCACCCCTGCTTTTTTGAGAGCCACCGTACCCCCAGAGACTCCCCCCCAGTCACCCATGGCTGTCACGAGATATACGGCCTTGCCGGCTTATTTTTCCATGTGTGGGTGGTCAAGGACTTTTCCGGCCCACGAGCAGAAAACGCGTTAAAATTTTTTTAGAACACGGGGCGGGCCGGGAGGGACGGCTTTTTTGGCAAAGAAATCCCTGCTCGGCACTGGTATTGGGGCGGCAAGGGCCATGACGTGGGGGAAACCCTCTTGTCCCCAGGGGAAAAGGGCAACATTTCCAAGGGGCCAAAACCGGCAATGCCGACATTTCAGGCTTTTGGCTTGGGAGGGTTTGGGTTTAAAGTGTTTCTTCTACTCCCAAACCTGGAAGACAGAAGGCTGGCTCAAACTGGCCGTGACGAGTGCAGGTCGTCAACTGGCGGAAGGAGAAAGGTAGGATGGGTCTCTGGGGGGTTTGGGGGTACTCGGGGCGACAGTGGAGGCTAAGCGGAGGCTGATCCCGATCAGACCTGGAACATGGGCACTGGGAATGCTTGGGGGGGGGAAAGGAGGAGGGGGCGGAGCGAGGGTGTGTGTGGTTGGAGGCCACGTGGGCCCGGGCCTTTTTTTTGGGCCCAAGTGTTGCCTCCATTTCAAATCATGCATTCGCTGCATTGACTAGACTTTGGTGGGGTTAACCACCAAAGGTTCTTGCCTCTATTTTATGCTTTTTCAGCATAGGCAGCTTTTGACATCCGGGGGTGAATCAGAGGCTTGCTAAAAAAGGGCCCCGGGTTTGGGGGGCCGGACTTTTTTGACCAAAGCGGGAGGGGGGGGGTTTGCGTGACCGTGGCTGGGAACCCATATCATCGGCTTTTTCGACCGCCCCTCTCCCCTTTTTGAGGCAAACCCAAAAAAAAACTACACTACCCCTTTTCGTTTCCCCCTCGTCCAGTAAAGCGCTGCAAGAAATTTTCTGCAAAAAGCCCGTTGGATCCGCATGTCGTCATCATATCATCAACACAGGTGACTTCGTCGCCTGACTTCTGCATCCGGGAGCTGCGGGCTAAAAGCAAGGGGGATGCAAGGCGTTGCCGACCCCCGGGGATTTTTTGCCGATTGACCGGGCCCCTTCTCCTTCTCTGAGCATCATAACGGGGCTCAGGCAGAGAAAAACTCCTTTTGGCCTCTTTATCTTTTTAAAATCCTTCTGACCCCCCGCATTTTGTCATCAAAGAGGTCTTCAGAAAATGGATTTCCACAGTGGTGGGTACCAGTTGACATTTTGGGGTGCTTCATGTTGGCGGGTGTGGTGATTGGGGGACACATTTTTGGCCGTATGGGAGGAGAGGAGGGAAAACGCTGAATGCAGGTTGCTTAACCCCTGAAGGGCAGATGGGATGTTTTTTCGTTTTGAGATTTCCCCAGGGGCCCTACCCAGCGATGACAGGCCTGATGGGGTTAAAAAGACATCCGGGGTGGATGCGGGGGGTCGCCAGCATGAAGGAGCACCTTCTCTCGAAAACCCCTACCTCCATGTCCACCCCCCTCTTTGTCGCTTTCCACCTGAATTTCGCTCCCCTGTTCAGAAAATAAAAATTTGAGAAAGGAGGAAGAGTTTTTTGGGAAATCCCCCTTTTTAAAAGGGCAAATCCCAAGCTATTCCAAATCCCCAAACAAAACAAAATTGCTGGATTCAAATAAACTGAAAGTAGATCATCAACAAAAACTGGCCCCGCGCCAAAGTGAAAAAAAAACGAAACTGAAAGTATTCGGAAAAAAAAAGGGATTTTTTTTCAACTATCAATTCACCTGTGGGTACAAAAAAAGTTTATTTCAAATTTAACTGCAAAGTAAAACATCAACAAAGCGGCCTGGCCAAAATGAAAAAACCGTATCGAAATGTATTTTTGGATAATACAAGGTATTTTTGGGACCATCATTCACCTGTGGGACTAAAATTGCTGTATTCAAAAATTTAAGCGCAAGCGCCTCAAAGAACAAAGCTGTATTGGGGCCAAAATCAAAAAACACGTATCTATTTGTATTCGATAAACAAGATATTTTTGGCACCTTTCAAAACACCTGGGTTTACTTTAAAAATTGCTGGGTTTTTGTTTAATGCAACTCCCAATGAACAAACTGTAGGCGCCAAAGTCAAAAAACAGATCTGTTTTTATTCTTTTTCAAAAATTTTGGGACCTTCAATTTTTCCCCCGGGTGAGTTTTAAAATCTTGGACCAAAATTTAGTAAGGTTCCATAAAAATCTCTCAAAAGGGCAAAAAAACCCGTAAACTGTTATTATTTTTATTTTCGGTATTTTTGGAAATTTAATTAAGTGGTGAATAAAAGCTATTAATTTAAGTGGTGTATGAACAAAGTTTTAGTGGAAAGTAAAAAAAGTATTGTTTTATTGTATTTAAAGTTTTTGGATTTAATATGTGGGACTATAAAATTGTGTATTCAAATTTTTTGTGAAAAATGTAATGAAAAAAATGTTGGAAAGTAAAAAAAATTTTTCTGTTTTGTAATGGGATAAAACAAAATTTTTTTAAATTTAAAATTATTTTGGTGAAATAAAATTTCTGGATTCAGATTTAAGTGCAAGCGCCTCAATAAAAAAAGCGTAGTGCGCCAAAGTCAAAAAAAAAACTTTTTCTGTTTATGTATTCTATAATCAGATATTTTTGGGACCTTTTAACACCTTGGGACTATAAAATTTGCTGTTTTCAAATTAAGTCAAGCTGCCTCAATAACAAGCTGTTTGGGGCCCAAAATCAAAAAACACGTATTTTTAGTATTCGTTTAAAACAAATATTTTTTACACCTTTCAATTCACCGTGGGACTATAAAATTGGGCGATTTAAAAAGCAACTGCCTAAAGAACAAGCGTATTTCCCAAAGTCAAAAAAACATACGTTATGTAATGTATATTACAAAATTTTTGGCACCCTTTCAATTCACCTTGGGGACATAAAATTGCTGTATTCAAATTTAAGTGCAAGCGCCCAATGAACAAGGCTGAGTGCGCTAAAGTCAAAAAAAAACTATCGTTAGTATTGTATAATACAAGATATTTTTGGACCTTTTTAATTCACCTTGGGGGACTATAAAAATTGCTGGATTCAGATTTAAGTCAAGTGCCTAAAAAGAAAAAAACTGTAGGCCCAAAGACAAAATACTATCGTTTGTATTGTATAAACAAGATATTTTTGCCCACCTTTCAATTTTACCGTGGTGACTATAAAATTGCTGGTTCAAATTTAAGTGCAAACTCCTCAATGAACAAAGCGTGTGCGCCAAAAATAAAAAAAAAACGTTCTGTTATGTATTCGTATATACAAGATATTTTGGCACCTTTCAATTCACCTGTGGTGCTTTTAAAATTTCTGGATTTTAAAATTTTGTGCAAGGTGGGTAATCAAAAAAAGGGAATGGGGGAAAATTTGAAATGAACACCTATCTGAAAGTAACTGATAAAAAAAAGTGGAGTTTGCACCTAACAAAGAACCTGCCTTTATAAAAAGATGTTTTCCTAAAATTTTGTTCAGGCTGCCCAATATCCCCGGGAAAAATTCAATAGAAACTTTTAATAATAAAGCTTTTGCAGTGCAATTTCTCCGTCTTGGTGAACTTTATCCATATTTTAATAGAGTTTCTGTGTTCCCCGCGGGGCCCCCGCCCCCCCCCCCCCCGCTCTCCCCCGTGCTTTTCGCAGTGATGCTCCCTTTTAAAAAACTCTAGCTAATACAAAATTTTTCCAAACCAATTAAAATAAATTTGGATCACAGTAATGTTTAAGGGTTTCTCTTGAAGAAAAAAATAATTTCGGAGCAGTTTTTGGCCAAGCAAGCGCACGTCCTTCTGCTTGAGGCTGAAGACACGAGGCTGAACAGGAAAAAGCTGTTTTTAAAGTAAAAAGGGTCATGTGATTTTTTTCCACCAACGCAAAAAAAAACAATCCCTCATGATTCCACAAACATCTCACCCTGCTCTATTCGTAAAACTATTGCTGGGCCCCCAAAATGACAGGAAGCGCCAAAAAGGCGCGATTTATGTTTATGCCCCAGATTTTACCTAAATTTTCGCTGATCTAAAAAATTTTGATCAACAAAAAACTGGCCCATTTTTAACTTTGTCAAAAATCGCTCAAAACAGTCAATTCCCTCCATGTTTAATGGGTCTTTGTCGCCCTTTTCGATTGGTCAATTCTCCTCCAACTTTATGGGGCTTTTTCGCTCCTATTCTGATTGGCTGGTTTTTTTGCTACCAATGAGAAAGCTTACAGATTTTAATTACTGTATTTCCCCGGGAATTTCTTCTATTGCAATTCCCCCATTTACGCCGGTCTTGCGACAAACCGTTTTTTCAAAAAAAAAATTTAAAATTTAAAAATTTTAAAAAAAATTTCTCTTTTTCAAAAAATTTTTACCAACAAAAAAATTTTTTTTATTTCCCCCAACCCCCCACCCACCCAAACAAAAACCCATTCCCCCCTATAATAATAAAATTTTTCCCCCCCCCCCCATTCTGGGGTAGCCAACCCCGCTAAGTCACCAATCAGTCCTTTTTAGCATTTTTACTGTTTTTGAACTGTCCCGCCTTTGATTTTTTTGGTTCAAACTTCTCCAAAGGGATGATGGTCCTGTCCTCCCATTCTGATTGGCCGAGATAGCCAAGCCCCCACTAGCCAAACCTCTTTTCGCATTTTTTTACTGTATTTTGAAAAGTCCCCTTTGTTTGATTGGGAATATTCCCAAGGTTTAATGGTTTACTGTCGCTCTATTTTTGATTCTTGGGGTTTGCCGACCAATGAGAATAGCTTTCAGAATTTTAATTAGTATTTTCCCCCCAAAATTTCCCAAATCCTAATTCCCCCGATAGCGCCGTTCTCGATTTTTGGAAAGTGATTTTTTTTTTTAAAATTTTTTATTTTTTGAGGTTGAGCTCTTTTTGAAAATGTTTTCCGCCTTTTTTAAAGGCGATTTTTTTTGGAATCATACTCCTTTGCTGCACGGAGCGGAAGCGCCGAGATTTCTCTTGCGATCTTCTGTATGCTTCCTCGCAGGGTTCCGTTCTTGCTTCACTTCGCCGCCGCCGAAGCATTTAGACCAAAAAAAAATAGATCTGCCTGTTGGAGCTGCCGGACGCTGCATTGCGCCGCGCTTTTTGGGGAGCCGCCATCGTACATGCCTCGGAGTTTTTGAGCGCGCCGCGTCCTGCCCAGAACGCCTACACCGGGCCCACAACCGCGCCCCCTTGCCCCCCCCCTTCATGCGGGGCGCAGCTGAAAGTGGCAAACGTGGCGCCTAAAACTGCAAACCCTGCGTCCGACAGGGGGATTCGGGCCGGGAGGCGCAGTTTACTCCTAAAAACAGGCGAAAAGCTCGTTCATACATGTCGCCCTTAATGTCCAGTCTTGATCCGTTTAACGCATTGAAAAGGCAATACAAACTATAGGGATACGTTTTTGCAGTCCAGAAAATGTATACAAGTACATAGCACACTTTGCTATACGTTTTTGGATGCTTTTAAAGCAATATGTTTTACATATTGCAAAAATGTATCCAATACGCCATCAGCACATATCCTAAAAATTAACTAGTAATTACTAATATAAAAGGGCAAAATTTTCAACAACATTTAATATTTTATATCATCTCATTATCAATGTGCTATTATTATAAAATACTGCAGTTTTCACTATTTCCCATGGAAATAGATGAAAAAAAAGCAAAGAATTTGAAATTTAAATTTAATAAATCAATTAAAAAAAAAAAAGTTTCTATTTTTTTATCAAAAAGACAAACATAATCTAATCAAATAAAGCACAAACAATTGTACTGTTCATATGTTTTATATATCACATTGAGTAAACATCAACATTGCAGGGAGAAAATGTTTTCATTTCCCTTTGTGGAGGGTTGTGGCGAGCCCCCTTAGACATTTTACACGGTTTTTTTTGGGACGGATTTTTTTTCCTTTTTTCCGCCGTACTGCGCGAAGTAGGCGAATCCGTCCCAGTCATTGGGAATCCACATTTTTTAAAAGAAAATGGTTTCCCGTCTCCTCTTCCCGATGCGAAAAACGGCGACAGGGAAAAAAAGGGGGACATGCCATTTTTCCCGGGGGATATGGGCCCCGTGGATAATGAATGTCTAGGGGCCGGCGAGCTGGCTCCCCCCCTCCCCCCGCCCCCGGAGCACCGGCGTAATGCGGCAAAATCGTCCCCCGCAATTACGGCGGAATAAGCCTGTAAATCCCCTTAGGTTCATGCCACATCCTCTTAATAGATTTAAAGGGGTTTCAAATACTTTTATAAACCTTCCTAAAAACTCCCACTGCGCTAACATAGAAAATTAAGCCATACTTACATCTCCCATTACCACCATTTTAACACTGTGAGAGTCATTGCCCCCCCCCCGTCCCTCATTGATACTTTTACTTATGAATCACAAAGCTGAAAATAAACTCGGGCCCCAGCAAGAGACCACAGACGTCAGTGATTGAATGCAGCATAATTTGATCCATGAAGGAGATGTCATCAGTGAGGAACTGGAAGGGGAGACACTAGAGCTCTGGCAGTGCTGGAACAGTGATGATGGGAGTCATATAAGTTAATTTTCTATTTAAGCACAGTGGGAGGTGTTAGAGGAGGTTTTTAAAAGTCTTGGAAAACCCTTTTAAGACTCTTCCTTGACCATTCCAAATCACAAATTGTCTTTTTCAACAAATCTTTAGTTAATTTATTTCTTTGCTTTGGGGAAATCCCAGCGAAAGGGGCCCTGGAAATCCTTAAATTTCTATGAAATGTTTTAATAATATTGAAATTTTTTGTTGTCTGCAGGGTCTTTTCTGGCCGAAGGGGTCCTGCTTGTTGTATAGATTTGGCATAGTCTAAGGAGCCTGTTGGTTTTCATCCTTTAACCTCTTAACTTGGATCTGGACTTTGCTGCAGAAATCTCCCAGGTTGCTACCATTGGCACAGTCTCCCACAGCAACAGCTGGTATCAAAAAATTGTACCAAAGAGCCAGGAGGTGTAGTCTGGCCATCAAAAGGTTGAGGCAGATGTTTATGTTAGAGTCATAGACAAAAGGTAGACAAATCACAAGGTGAAAAGAGTTGCCCACTAATCTAATATTAAAAGGGTTGTCCGGGACTTGCAAAAGCTCATTGGTCCACTCGAATATGATTAGAAATAGAAAAAAAGGAAGCCTACTCACCTCTGTGACGCTCCCATTCCATCCCCGTGCGCGCATACTTGTGGCCTGTGATTGGCTGCACATAGCACTTGAATGATGGACATTCCATGCTACAGAGAGGTGAACGGTGTGGCCATCAGGATGGAACAGGGGCGTCACAGAGGTGAGTATGCTTTTTTTTTTTTTATATTTCTAATCATACCCCAGTGGATCAACAAGCTTTTGTAAGTCCTGGACAACCCCTTTAATAACTTATCTGAGGATAACAATTTTAAAAACAACGATAAGCTATTTAATACTTTGTGCACTCCATTGATCTCTTAAACCAAATCACACATACTGTTGACAGACTTAAAATGATTGAAGCGAAACATTTTGCACATGGAAATATTCTGTTTGTCCAATATCTGTTACATAGAAGCAGTCAAATATGGAAATAGGTCCTTGGAAACAGAGCTAGATCTCTCTTGACACTTCAAAGTAGTATGCCTTACATTCTCGTTCAACCCTTTAAATGGTCCTTGAAACATGACTGGGGATTTTTAGACAAGCCAGTAATATTTCCATAAAAAAGGGTTTCCCATCTACAAACAACTCTTTTAAGGTGTTTACAGTTCATCAACGCAGAGCAGGATTCCTTCTGGTTGGATGAGAGGCCTTTAATGTATTTATGTGAAAGTAAAGCTTCTCCTTGAGTAGAGCACTGTAAGAGTACATCCAGATGAAGAGTAAAATTTACTCGTCAGATTCTATAATTCAAAACTGCATTGGACGACGCAGTTTTCAATGGGTATTTCATATTCATTTTGATCGTTTATTTTGTGCGAAATTTGCAGTCAGAGAATGAATTCCATACACCTCATGCACATCTGCGTTCAAAACTATATAAAAATGTTTTGGATGGTTTATTTGCCAACCCCATTGACCTCAATAGTAAATTTTCTATTTGGAGTATGACGGAAGAAATAACATGTTTTTTTATGTTTTCAAACAAACCAACGAAAATATATGTTGTATGAACTACAATGCGTATTTTCTACGGAGGTCAATAGTGATGGTTTACTTTCCATTTTAGACTAGTATTTCAAAATACTTGTCATGTGGACGTACCCTTAGGATGCAGTATTTGTAGGCCATGCAGTACTCTCTGGAAAATCAAATATGCAAACAGGTTATGGGGAAAAATAGTTACATGTGAGCTAAAGTGATACTGATGTAGTAGTGTCATGGGAGCAGTAATGGTATATGAAGGAGCAGTAATAGTAGTAATGAAGTATTAATAGCAGTAGCATTTCTAACTATTGAAGTCAATTGGATGGCAAAAAAAATGACCAGAACGCCTAGTTCACATTTTTTGCACAGATTTTGGTGTCCAAAAACTCTATGATGCAAAAACAATGGAAGAATCAAATCCAAAAACCACGTCAAAATCCGATAAAAATACACGCCAAAGAATGAAAATCCAGTTAAAAATCCTCACATTCTTGTGACCAACACTGTTCAAATATTCATCAGATAACGTGGTTTTAGGAGTCGGAATCCGACGAGTAAATATTCTGCGTGCAGCAAGTTTTATGTCTCTCAATAGTAATATACTTACATGTAGCAGATTCGTTGTAAAAAGTTCTGTTATTACCTTATGCATCCATGGCTATGTCTCCTCTATAATTATGAATTGAGATATTGTGATTCAACTGGATTGATTGGATACATATTTTTATACATTTTGGGTGATGGTAATAGGGTGATTTTTTGCTATGATTAGAATGTTATTGAATTGGGATAAATGCAATTTCTAATGAAATAAAGAGGAAAAAACTGGAGTCCTCAATAGTCTGTGTCCCCTGAGTTAAGTGTTGTATGTCTATGTAAAATCTATACCCTAAATGTACAAACCAAGTAATGGAATATTATTATTTCAGGTCAACGCAAATCAAAACTTACTCAGGGGACAATGCTCAAGTGATACTGGTCGGTAATAAATGTGACATGGAAGATGAACGAGTGATTTCAGTAGAGAGAGGGAAACACCTAGCAGAGCAACTTGGTAAGTGGCAGAAACTTCCATTCATATTACATTTTGAAGCACCTTGTTATGCTCATAAAATATATTTATCCCCATGGGCTTTTTAATCATATGTTAAAAACAAAAGAAACAAGCAATCACATTTTTAATAAGCAACCCAAAACCAAAGTAGCAGTAAATGAGTACCCAAATACATTATTATTATTATTTATTTTGTGAGTGCTGTTAATTCCAGAGCGCTGTACAACAAAAGGGTTTTCAATACAGAACATAAGACCAGGACAAATGTTAGATTAGCAGACGATAACAAACTAATAATGAAAGAGATAGGACCCTGCCCATAAGAGTTTACAATTCACGATGGAGAAGGAAGGAGACAGAATGTGAGGAGTAGAGATGTGTATATAATTGCACAGTGGGAGCAGGGTTATTGTAAATTGTAGTCTATCCTGAAGTGATGCATTTTCAGGTTATGTTGGTCATGGTAAGTAACTTGATCTGAATTCTTTGGGTAATGGGTAGCCGGTGAAGTTGTCAATTGAGGGGAGAGACAGAGGTGTAACGTGGAGAGAAGTGGATCAGCTGGGTAGTGGAGGATGGTTTGAAGGGGAGCAAGAGTGCTAGACAGTGCTAGACAGAAGCCCACAGAGAAGGAGGTTATGGTAGTCTAGGTGGGAGATGATGAGAACATGTATCAAAGTAAAAAAAGGAGCAAATTCGAGAAATATTTTTCAGGTGAAGGCTGCAGGAGGTGGTCTGGGCTTGGATGTACAGTTTGAAAGACAGGGCAGAGTAAAAACATATCCCAAGCCAGCAGACTTGTGGTACTGGGGAGAGTGTTGAGCTATTGACCATAATAGATAAATCTGATGTAGAGGTTGAGTGGAATGAGGGAAAGATGATCTACTCTGTTTCCTCTTTATTTAGTTTGAGAAAGCAGGAGATGAAAGAATATAAAGATGATAGACATTCTGGGATCCTGAAAAGCAATGAAATACTTAACATCTGGATCGAAAATGTTTATTTGAATGTCATCACAATACAAGCAGTACTGAAAGCCATATGATGCTATGAGTGCACAGAGGCCAAGGGTGTAGAGAGAGAAGAGTAGAGGGTCCAGAAGTGATCCCTGAATGGCCCCAACAGAAAGAGAGCAAGAGAAAGAGGTGGAGAGAGATTTAGAGACGGTGAATGTTCAACCAGTAAAGTTAGAGGAAATCCAAGAAAGAGCCAAGTCTGAGATACCACGGGAAGAGATAATTTATAAGAGCAATGAGTGATCAAGGCAGAGGACAGATCTAAAAGAAGGAGCATAAAGTAGTGGCAGGAGGTTTTCGTGGTTATTAAGTCATTGGTAACTTTATTTAAGACCCGCTGTGGTAAAGTGGTGGGGTCGAAAACCAGACTGCATCGAATCAAGAAGCAAGTTAGATGAAACATGGCAAAAGAGTTCAAGATATTCATGTTGTTTGAGATGTTTTGAGGCAAATGGTATTAGAAAAATGAGGTGATAAAGAGGATGGGTCAAGAGATGACTTATTGAGGATAGGTGTGACTTGCATGTTTGAAAGAAGAAGGAAAAATGTCAGACGTAAGTGATAGGTTGAAGATAAGGGTTAGGGCTATAATAATCACAGTATTAAGGTTTAGGGTGAATATACTTATACATACTTATACATACTTATACATGCACACACAAAAATGAAGTGCACCATGCACTGCTCTAATGTTGCCATATAGTGCCCTATAATTTATAGACTAAACATTTGTCTACACTACAATATAGTTCTTCTCACTCCTTGCTTGCTGGGCTCTCATGTGCATAACCTCTTTGTTTCTGTTGCTGACTTCAGGGGGCCAAAAACACAGACCTATGACATTTGTGATAGAATTACAGGCATCTATATCTGGGATAGACTGTGCAACCAATTGTTTCTTTACCAACTGCATTTTTATAAGAGAGATTTACAAAGGAAAGGTCATAAAATAACATTTCCCAGCTTGCCTAAAGGCGAATGAGAGAAATCAAGTTGAAATCGAGTATGTTGCTTGTTAAGACAAAACTGGAGCCCTCGATAAAGCACATAAGAAACAGTGCACATCACTGGAAACATTCTATCTCCAATGTAGAGCATGGCAGTAATATGTTGTGTGGATGATTTGCTGCAGTTGTCCTTATAAAGCTTCTGAATGTTGGTGGTAAAAAATAAGTAAATTATAATGATTTCCTTAAAGACAATCCACTACAGTCTGCAAGAGAACAGCAGAAAAAATGCATATTTTTTCAGTTTTCTATTCTAGTTTACTTCTATGGTTCAATGGGTATTTTTTATCTCATTAAACATGTAGAAAAAGGTAATGAACATCATTATCTTTTTATCTCTTGCTTATTTGCAGATTCCGTAGGTTACCAGCCACCTATATGCTCTAGTATTTATGGCTAGTAACAATGTCACTGATGGAAATTTTAACCATTTAGAGTTAGACATAGAGAGAGCTCAAGATCCTTCTGCCGTGCTGGCATAGCAGCAGTGACACTGTTATCTTTATATGTAAATACATGGATAACAGATGTAAATGTAAAAAATTCATCCTGTTTATCTTAACAGCTTCTTCTCATAACAAATACAGCTCACATTTATAGAGATCCTGCTTGGACTGGGTCTTTTTTTTTCCAAACTCCTCCATCACCAATGCATAATAATGTAAGTCAGCCTTACCATCAAAGGCTTTGTGAAGATACACGATGGCCGCTTAGTCATGCCTCCTTGGAGCAAGCCTGGCAGTGGTCCAGTGGGTCCTCTACTCGCTTTACCTGCTCATCATCCGTTACAAGCAGGTTCTTTGGTAAAACTCCTTAAAATCTTTTAATAACATCACAAAAGTAAATTTCAAATTAAAATATTCTCTTTATTTAATAATGGAGACATACTTACAGACAGGTCAAAAACCAATTGCCAATAGGATACAGAGAAGCAATAACACCATATGGGAAGGTTACACAGGTGTAATGTACTAATAGGCAAACACTCACACACTTTCTATGCATGAAGGAAGTGGATGCCTTAATATCGTACCCACCAGGGGCATAACTATAGGGGGTGCAGAGGTAGCAACCACTACAGCACCCTAAAGGGGCCCAAAAATCTTTACCCACAACACCAGTTTTATTAATGACACATGGTAGCTGGGGCCACTATTTCACTTTTTGCATTAGGGCCTAAAAACTACACTTCTGATATCTGCACCGAAATAAAAATGTATATTGGGTGTCCATACAGTTATGTACAGCATCTCACAAAAGTGAATACACCGATCACATTTTTGTAAATATTGTATTATATGTTTTCATGGGACAACACTGAAGATATGACACTTTGATACAATGTAAAGTTGTCAGTGTACAGCTTGTATAACAGTGTAAATTTGGCGTACCCTCAAAATAACTCAACACACAGTCATCAATGTCTAAATTGCTGTCAACAAAAGTGAGTACACCCAGTCATTTCACTTTCACCAAAAAATTGTAATAAAACGTGATCAATACCATGTATCCCAAAATGGAGCCAATAAAAACTACACTTCAGCCTGCAGAACAATGCACCCTTACTCAGGATCTTAGGTGGAAAAAAGTTATTAGTCAAAGGAAATGTCCCAAAATTAGAATGTTTTTATTTTTTTATCAAGAACATAAAACCTTACGTATTTGGTATCTCCAGAATCATACCAACCTGCAGAATACAGATAACACATCATTTATACTGCAGAGTGAATACCATAAATATAGAACCCCTTCAAAAATGGCACACGTATGTGTTTTTCACATTTTACCTCACGTTTTTGGGATTTCCCAGTACATTCTATATTATGGTCAATGGCATGGTACTATAAAAATATGTGTTATCTGGCAAAAAAAAAACAAGCCCTCATATGTCTACTGTAACGGGTTGGTGGATTCGTCGGACCACCGCAAGCAATGATAGTTAAGCCACGCCAGGGAGCGGAGTCTAAGTAGCCCCCGGTATTCACCAGAGCCCGCTGCAAAATGGGATGGACTTGCTGCGGCGTGAGGCTACCAGGTCGCTACCCCTGACGTGACTTGCTTGCGATGGCAGCCGGGGTAATGCGTGGTACAGAATCGTAATCCGGAGACGTAGTCGGGGACAGGCAGGAGGTCAGGACGAGCGGCAGAGGTTCGTGGTCAGAGACGGGCAGACGGTCAGGGCAGGCGGCAAACAGGCAAGGTCAGGAAACGTAGCGGAACGGACTGGTACACGGGTAATCAATACGGAACTCCAATACACTCTAGACAAACTAACGCACACCAACAATCTGGCAGAGAGTGCAGGGGGTGTGTACAATATATAGGACCAGCGGCCGACAATTGACAAATTACCGGCGCACTGGCCATTTAAATGCAGACCAGCCATCGCACGCGCCCTAAGCAGCGGGTACACGCGCGGCGGCCGATACAGGCAGGAGCCAGGAGCACAGGAGAGTGGACGGGTAAGTAGACTGGCAGCGGAGCCTGGGCAACAGGGGAATGATCGCGGGCGGCCACGGCTCCCGCGCCACACCCCTGCGGGCAGGGGGACGGCCGCGGGGGGCGATGGCACCCACGCCGGACCCCATATGGGCAGGGGTACGGCCGTGGGGGGGGGCGACGGCACCTCAACCAGCCCCCATGACATCTACGTAGATGGAAAACTAAAAAAGTTATGACTCTTGGAGGAAAAAAATGAAGAGCCATAATATTATGACTATGCTGCAGGAAGGGGTTAAAATGGGGGGTGCTGAGTTGAATTAGATAGGCTTCTATACAATGCCAGCTTTATATGACATGTAATGCACCAAGTTACTAACATACAAAACTCCCCAATTTCAAAAGGTCAGACTGCATGCTGAAAAAATATCAACATGAGGTTTAAGTTGATACTTTTGGCCAAAATACACAATCTCACAACCCGTGTCAAGGGTCCCCATGATCTTCCCATTATCTACACTAATATTTAAATCATAATCAAATAAAGAAGGAGACAAAAATTTTATCTAAATCATAGAAGGATGGAGGCATACCTACTGATCCTCAGGCTGGTCAAACACAGAGAGCTTTGACTACTTTACTGCTAGGGGACCAAGCAGTCAAAGAAGATCTTTCATGGATGGAGTGTGTGATGTCATATTCCTCATCATCCTTGTACATTGCGGAGCTTAGTTCACATATATCCTCACACCTTCCAATGGTTTTCAGACAAATAAGCCACTTCCGTTTCGATGCCTTCCTTTCTGCCTCTCTCACCGTGACATTTTCTCTTTCAGGTTTTGAGTTTTTTGAAACAAGCGCTAAAGATAACATCAATGTGAAGCAGACATTTGAGCGCCTTGTGGATATCATCTGCGACAAAATGTCGGAGAACTTAGAGACGGATCCAGCCATCACGGCTTCAAAGCAGAGCACAAGACTGACAGACAAGCCTCCTCCACAGCAACCCAACTGTGGATGTTAATGCCACCATCTCTTCATCTTCTGTGTGTTCAATTGCCAATAAGTATTTAAGGAAAAAAAAAAAGTGGTCCGTACACTCTACGTTTCTACTGTCTAAGTATCTGTTTAAAAAGAAAAGAAATAACAGCTTGTTTTGTATGGTCAGCTGATGAATGATGGCCTGGAGGTTGAGACCTTCTAATAAATGTTCCTGCTGTTCGCAAGTTACATGGCTTTGTATGCTCTGATAATTTACATGTTCTTCACTTTTCTTGTTGAGTTTGAAGATTGTGACATCTGTGCTTTTCTAAGACTATTATATGCAGAGTGAATGGCACGTTCCCCTGAATGTTGCCTAGTGTCCTTTTCTCCTCAATATTTTTGCTAGAGGTGTTAAAATTATTTGAATTGTTTTAATTTCATTGCAATGAATATACATATAAATCAAGCCAGCGTCTATTTTGCTCCAAGAATTTTCAATGCTGCCACCTTGTATGGCTGTAGATCTGCAGTAGCTACCCATCAGCTCTTCCTATCATCTTTTTGGAATCATAGTGTAAAAGATAGGGTGCATAATTTGCTGAATAAGCAAGCTATAAAACAGTAGAAGTCCTCGTGTATAGAAAATTAGAATATGTCCCAATTCCAAGTAGTGATTCACACCACTATCATGGCAGGAATGCCCTATTAGAGCATACTTACCAAAATGAGTGGCTTCCACTCTGATGGACATGGTCCCCCATGTGACACAAAGTAAACTATTTAATTGAATAGCTATTCATTTGTTCTGCAATGTGTGTTGAGCTTGAATTTCTTGGACGGTTATCATGTGAGACAACCTTTTAGTTCTTGAGTCTACCTCAGTAATATTCCCCATACCGGTTATCTAAATAAAGCAATGGACCATGGCTAAAAGTCAGGACCCAGGGTCACAGTAAAATATTTTTTACTGGTAATAAAATAATAGCTATTGGCTCTGTTGCCCTTACTATATGGGTTCATCAGATAAAAGAATCTACAATATAACAGTTTTACTCACTAAAACTCAGGCGAATGCACAGCTTTAATCCAATTTTCAATTTGTAGATAATCCATCATTTGATGCTTCTGAACTACATATTAAATTTCAAATACAGCAGGTTAGTAGAAGCTTGCTCAGCAAAAATGTTAATGTGAAGCTATCCTGACAGGTAAATACTTGTACGCTCCATAATATACTGATTCTGGAGCATACACTGTTGTGATGTCTTGTGACGGGCCTCTTTCAATCCTCCTGGAAATGTATGAATTGACAACTAGGTGTTACCAGTTTGGAGGTGTGTGTGTGGGGGGGGGTTGTTACTTTACTGTTTGACATTGTCAAATCAGTTCAGATAAGGCAAGACTATATGGAAACATCCTTTTGATAATAAGAATGGTAACAGCCAGGTCTCAATTTTCTAGGAGAAATAACAAAGGAATGGGAAAGCATCACTGGCTGGAATTTTTTTTTTTTCCCCCATTAACATCCCTGCTCTGAGTGCTTATTGGGATGGTTGACGTATCTTTTAGATGAAAATTATTATATATACATATTCCAACAGAACAGATGAGGTGTGTTGTGTCTGAAGTTTGTGAGAGCAAAAATGTGAGTTATTAGTTTGTTCTTCAGAAGATGTAGTATCTTTATATAGGGCTATGGTCCTCGGTGTGAAATATGTGGTTAGTGGCTTAATAACATTGACCACGCCGATATCTAAATTTTGCTTCTAATAATCACATGTGATAGATTTGCAGGCACTATAGCAAAGTAGATTTTCATCACTGGTGACATCACAGCTTTAAAGAATAGGTTTATGTGACCTTATTTAATAGCCAAGTATGTTGCAGACACATTCTATATTGTAGATATTGTATGTATGATAAAGGAAATAACATTATAAACATTATAAAGAAAAGCGTCCATAGACTATGTGAGATAGTTTCCATTGTTTCATGGTGATTTGTGTGATAAATATTCTAGTAGTAGTTAAATATAATATATTGTACTTAGCGATCATTGTATCAGTGTGTCTATATCCACTATGTTTAATTGAAATTCCATGATAAGAGCAGGTCCAGCTATGTTAGTACAGAGAATAACAAACCTATACTAAAATGGGTTTCAATTGTTTAAATGAATGCATCAATATATGTAATTTAGTCAATGTTATGGGTAAATACAGCCATTGATGCCTTATCACTATTAAGAGATGTAATAGGTTCAGCAGGTGATGTACAACAACCAATAAAGGTTAGTACTATGACAGTGACAAACAAGGTAGCACAAAGCAAGTGGTTTAGGTTAAAACCATTAAATACATAGGGCAATGTCAGAAAAAAGGCGGCGCCATGCCAGTTTTAAGTTGCATTACATGAATCTATAGTGCGCCTGTATGTATGAACCTGTCAAATATCTGGCGTCTGGTATACCTTTCATGTTTGAGGTGCCTAACTTAGACGCATATCTAGCATATTTTTGGCACATAATTAAGGCAGATTCAAATGTGTCGTGCTTGGCGCAAAATGCACCTAGTTTTGCTGTACGACAGTTCATATATATAGAGAACAGATTGTCAACAGTTTTTTGGTGCAAAATGCACCAAAAAATGGTGCAGCCCTAATGGGACATATCCCCCATAGATTTGTCTTTGCTCCTTAATAAGGTATACAACTATAAAATATCACAGTATAGAGAGTGCCAATCATTCATGAGACGACAATTCATTACCTGGAAAGAAGTTACCAAGAACACGTTATGCCAATTGATACTACTGCAGCTAAAATTAAAAGGATATGAAAGGAGAAGAAAAATGACTCATTCCTTACATGATGCCCAAACAATGACATCTGAGATTTCCTGTTCTATTGTCAATGTGACAGCTGCTTATCTTGGCTCAAGCAGGACAACTGAGCTGCTACTTTGTCATGAACCCTTTGTCTAATAATGATGAAGTGGTGACAACATTAAATTTCCCTGTGGGCTGTAAAATTCTATTTTCTTTTTACGCTACTTAGATGTTATTTCGTATAAAAATATTTTTAAAGGAAAAACATGACAAATGTCAAAAATAAGCCACCAGTCTTAAAATGTGACTGCCTATTGGAATAAGCAGCATGTTAGTAATCAGTATTTGTCCCAACCCCTCCCTTTCCTTCATTCTGCTTCTTTGGGAAACCAGATTTTTTTTTTGTCTGCACTATGGATCTAATATGTTCAGGCAGTTGCTTAGCAGTAGACGCCTCAGGGTCAGTGTGACCAATTTGGATCACCGAGTATGTAGTGATGCAGATATTTTATTTGCTGGTGGTGTTAGAAAAGAAGCCACCAAACTATAAAGCTAAGGAAAGGATTTTAAATATTATCTTATCCAATGTCTAATAAAGTGATGTGAAGGAACACAAGAGGAAAAACTGCAGAAGACCTTTTCCACATGAAGTCCCATTTTAAATGGTGTCACTAACAGTCATCTAACAATTACAATATATATATGAAAACTACATCCTGTACAACATTTGGCCCACTGGTCACTTGCCACCTGTCAAAGGATTTCCCTCAAACCATCTACAAAGAGACAGGTCCTCTCCAAACCCCACCACAGCATTGGAGTTCCAGGGCATTCATGCGCAATTTGAGTGTGTTCCCCAGTGGTTCAGGGCATTTCCACATGGTCTAGAGTGGTCGATCTGAGGCGTTACTGGACGGTTTAAGCCCTACTTTCTGCCAAATTGATCAGGCCTGTACCACAATGTATAAAAGAGCAGTAGTCTCTATCCTGTGGCAACCTAATACAAGTTAAAGTTTATGGGTTCAGAAATTGCACCATTCTCAGGTCCAATAGATATAAATTATTCCCAACATATAGAGAATTCTGTTAACAAAAGTCATTTAAAAGCTAAAAAGCCAAAGTGTTGCGATTTATTTTATAGTTTCATTGTTCACAGCTTTATGCGTCTTATCAGTGCCTGATATTGTACCGTTTAAACAGAACATGACCCTGCATGACCCTCAAACCCCTTCTCTCAACAAGATTCTTTTTTATGGATTTCACCACCAAAATATGTTATGACACATGAAATAGTATGAATAGTTTGCATAACTAGTGACGAGGGGAGTATTTTATCACTTGATGTTCATATGGCACCTGGGTAGGAGAAGCCCACTTCCTACTTTCTGGAAAGACAGATTTACATATTGATAGTAATCATTTTTTAGAGGTTTAACTTGAAGCTCCTAATACAAAAACCATAAAAGGGCCCTCTACTTACAATGTACTAAGTACCGCTACTTTTTTATGTTGAAGAAGGACCTTTTTGCCCTTTTAGGCACAATGGTCCTGGTTTGACTGCTACCTCTGCACCTGCTATAGCTACATCCCTGTAGATTCTGCAAGAAATTATATAGAAATGTGTTTCACAAAGAAAATGTTGTGCAAAATCTATTGTTTGCCTAATATGTAGCATTTACTGTAAACATAGACCTTTAAATTAATTTCTATCAGGTTTTTATATTATTCAAAATGTTTAATCTAGGTTATAATCTAAATATTTGCAGTGTAGTAAATGAACTCATTGTACCTATTTAGTAAATTTCTAATTATGACGTAAACTTGCATGTGTGTATAAATGTGTTTGGATCATTTGACCTTCATAACTATGGACAATTTGTACTATTTTGATGACGTTAGTCAATTAGCTTTCTGAATTTAAATTCTTGTTTTAAAGTGTTTGTAATATTTTATGTATGTGGCTTCCTTCTATAGTAATGACATATGTTGCTCTTTTTATGCAACCATCTTATTTTCGATATCCACCTAAAATGTAGAATCATTCATGAAATATATATATATATGTAACATAGACATTCATGAATGAAATATGAAATGTGTTTTTGGAAAATAATATGAATGCTGCTGAAATTCTAAATTCTTATTAATAATAATTCTAATAGGTTTAACAAATCCCCTCAGAGAAGAAAATCTTGTCAGTAAAAGAAGGTAGCGACTTTCTCTTATTTTACTTAAAGAGGTTGTCTCACTACATCAATTCATCTTGCCTCAGTCCTGTTTTCTTGGTTTCATTTTTGAATTCAGGGACATGTTCATTGGCTTTACTTGCTACTACTGGCCTGCAATGACGACCTGCTGAGGACACCAGATCTGTAGATATAGCGACCAGCGCTGGCGGCCTATCAGGAGAGATCGAACAGGTCTGTAGCTACTGTATAGCGACCTGAGGAGCTGATGCAGCCCTTACAAGAGGGGATATCTAGGAATAGGTAGGACACTGTTAATGGACACATACTGCAAAGTGACTTGTTTTTGCAAGATCTTTAACATGAAAAGGAATCCTTGTAGTGAGACAACCCCTTTAAAGAAAATGTTTAGCTGTGAGCTCCAAATATGTATTAGTCAGTACCAATAGGTGACACTTGCCTGCTCTTTATCTTCCTCATTACTTGCTGCTTAACTACTTTTTAATTTTGCTCCACTAGGGCAGAGCCTTGATGTGTCCACAGCTGAGCTACAGTGTCATCAGGCAGTCGGAGGTAGTCTGAGACACACCTTCTGCCTCACCATTGGTTAAGCCTGCTGCACACCTCCACCCACTGCATCTTCTCAGATTGGGTACTGTGTGTAAACATACAAGCTCAATATAAACCAGCACAAGGTTAAAAGACGCTGCATGCAGAGCTTACTTCTACTGCAGAATGAGAACGTATTCTTAAACCACTAGAAGATTATTGGGTAACTACTTTACATATACTGAGGCAAATAATCCTTAGTATGAAAAAGTCACTTTAATCATCTACTTCAATACAGCACACACTGGTGGCCAGATAAGATCTGTATATGGTTGGTTATTAGACTAAGTAATAAGATTGATGCAAATTGGCAGTGTCCATCTCTGAGGATTCATTCATATAACCTCTATATCTACCACAAATCTCTGTCTTTTCGCAGACCTGTGCAGTATTGCGACTCAAAGCTCTGATTTATTGACAATCTTCTAATTACAGAGAAGTACACTGACTTAAGATATTAGTATTTAGAGGTAATTACAGTGACCTGCTAGGTAAATTAGAAGACTTTTTTTTATTATGGTAAAAACTGAAGTGGAAATCTCCATTAGAATTAGCTGAAAATAAATCTGTTCTGGATACTGCACTAAAGCAAGACAGAGGCACACGAATGAAACTATTAAAGAGATAAGAGTAAGCCAGCCACAGAGAACTGTGAGAGGTGGCCAAGAGGTGGTGGTGCGGCTCTTTCTAGTCACATCCATGGGAGTTCTGAATACATCTGAGCACACTAAATTGGCTGCATTCAATATTTCTTTACACGATAAAAGAGAGCAATCACCACTGCGTTCTCTAAGGCCAGCTCATTCCCATCTCCTAATCTGGAAGACATAACCCTTTAAATATGAATCAGGTTCTCAGAGTATATAAAAGGGGTTTTCTCACTACAATGATTAGCTTTTAACATATAGTGGAAGTTAAAAAAAATATTACCAAATACATTGCTGTGCTGATTTTGCTTTTTTCAGGAGATAAAAAGAAGATTTTTTCTAGTTGGCGTAAGTTTTCAATTCATTGCCCATCCTCCCTGTTCTTTTATCTCTATTGCTAAGGTGCTGTCAGTAGTATCCATGGGAGCCCTCCCGTGAGTCTGATCTCTGCCACCGAAGCTTTGTTTACCCAGGTTAATAAGTTTTAACCCTTTCGAGCTCTGTAGCCTAGTACACTGTTATTTAAAAACCTCCAGAAGTTATGCCACTAATAGAATCAGCTAGGAATAGCAGAGCTGACATGCCAATCACTGCTATAGAACTACCCACAGCCTATCCGGGAAGTGTGAGTCTGAGGCTGTCTGTGTCACTGTGAAACAGTATGGTGAGACAACCCCTTTAAGGAGACTTTTTTCATTTTCTATTCAGTTAATTAAATGCACTTAAGTGATTGACTCTCTAAAGCGCTGTTCTCCAAACCATATCATTAGTTCTTTACTCTGATATACATTACAGTACAATTTTTTCCTAAGCATGGTTACTATTTTTTTGCATTTTAAGTGTCTGATGAATTCAAAAATGTTTGGGCCACGCTTCTGGTGACAGAAGTAAAAAAAGCCCAATTTTTTAATAAATGGATTTGTAAAAAAACGGTACCCAAAAATTAAAAGTTTTCTTAAAGTTTCTTTTTAATTTGAAATTTGTTGACGTTTGGCATAACGCCTTTTTTCTCTTTGGGTCCGCAAAAAACATTACATTGTCCTCACAGGTAAGAGAGCAATTAATTGTCTACAACCACCTTTATACTTACAAATGCACCAGTCTTTCTATCCAACAGTCAAGTGGAATATCCATGGTAAGTAAACATTTTGGGCGACATGTATGAAGGGGCTGCGCCAGATATCTGGTGTTTTTACAGCCCGATATCAGACGCAGCCCCATTCATACATTTTCAAATCTCCCGCACGCCACTCCGGGGCGCATTACATAGCGCAAGCAGCACCTTGTAATGCGCCCGATCTCGGAGGTTGTGCGGGATTCAGGGCACTTTAGAACCGTAGCGAAGCTACATATTTATAGGTTCGCTACGGCATTTCTAGGCGCATTACAGTTAGAACAGGTAGAGCACTTTCAAAGTGGTATACCTGATCCGAATTGTTGCCCAAGCGCTGGAATGTGCCTGATTTATGACAAGCAGTTCAGCGGGTTCATAAATCAGGCGCATTCTATTCCTTTTTTATGCGCATGAAATTTGACGTCCCCACACCAGATTTCATACATGTCACCCTTTATATTCATTTATTGGACTTCACCCAAAACAAAAAAAATTGTATGTTCTTGGAAGAATTCTAGTTTCAGATGTAATCCCACTTGGCTATGGAGGCAAAGAGTATGATTTCCCTGCTTACTCTTTGGTTGTTCATAACCATTAGGTGTTTTTTGATGACTCTCAGGACTTGTGAATCTACTGTGTATAGGAACACTTTGACTTACCCTCAACAGGGAAAAAAGTGGGTCAGGTTAGCTGAACTTAAGCTTATCAAATAATTGGTCTCCTTGGGAGAGAGACTACACCAAAAGGTGTCTTGCAGTGAATTACTTTAAAAGAAAATCAGGCCATGCCTAATGTGCATATTGAGGGGGACTTAGAAACAATCCATCTTCGCTTATTTCTTCTCTCTTTTTGTCCACACACATAAGAAGAATACATAAGAATGGGTCCACGGCTGTTTTCAATTTTTTTGTGCTTATTTAATCGTGACTATATTGTGTTTTAAAACCGTAGCTCTGTGATCCTCATGTGCTTTGCATAATGAAAAGTCTGAGCATCAGTGTATTCAGTGTTGCATGAGTAAATGTTTGAGATCTAGAAATATACACATATATTTTTATATTATGAAAAAAAATAACTCTCGTCCGAGAGTCCATGGGCCATGAAGTGCAATATTTGATGACCTCTGTGGTGTATATAATATCAGTGTGAAAGTGTCTTAGGTGGCTTTAAACAATATTCAGTGTCTGTGATTTAAGCTGTGCGTTGTTAGAATTTACAAGTTATTTTGTATCCTCCGAGATATGGTTGAAGCCTTTGATTGCTTAGAGTGATCTGAAGTATTTTATTAAATGAGATGTTGTATTTGATGTAATATAATATGTATAAATCTATTATTATATTTCTATGTTATGACTATTAAATTGTGTATGCTTTACCTGACTGCAAAAATTGTAATTGCATTGAAAACAAGCTTACTTTACTTGCACAAAAAAATTACAAAAATTTTTTGTACCAAAGAAATTTTCTGCATGAACCCCAATTTCCTAAATTATTTCTAAAGGGCAAAATAAAGGGCCTGGAAACTAAAAATTGTTTGTAGGGGTTTATTTTGTTTATTAAAAAGGATTTGGGTTTGTGGTGGGAATTTTTAATTTTTTGTACTTTTTTTTGCCTCCCTACACCCTATATCTCCCAAAAGCACCCTACATGAGATATATTTTGTTTGACCTTCATTTACCTCCAGAGAAGGAACTTCCAGGATCCATAGATTTATAGACTATAGAAAGGCAGGTAATAACAACAAAAGTCTAATGTCTAGCTCCTTTTAAACTAAGCTGGAAAAACATGTTGGGCCTGTGATGTTTCTGAATTGGGTGGAAACAGGGAAATTCTAGGCACATATAGTAGGGTTTTTGGCTTCTTCAGAAACCCATTTTAAAATAATAGTAATTATTTTCAACCGCATATCCTAATTGTGTTCTTGTGCCTAGGCAATCACTAATCTGTCTTTTAGGACTGATTCAACAGAAACCACCTCCCCTCCCTTTCATATGTCTGATGGGAAAAAAATAAAAAAATTGAGGGCACATCTTTGAAGTATTCACCTGAAGATGCAAATAACGAAAAAAACACAAAATCACATGTAAAACTACAGTGAACCACTACTTTTGGAAGCTAAAAGGAAATGAAATTGTCTGTTGGGAAAAGTCAAAAGCATTTTTTTTTTAAGCTCTTTGCATAAAAAAAGGCAAACAAATATATTCAGTATTTAGTTTCGCACTCACTGCTGATCCCGTGCTGATACTAATGGTGGTGTCTCCCAGTCTCTGATAACTTCCTATTCCTGTGAGTGGTGTGTGTCTGCTGCAGCCGTAGATAGGTAACACAGCCCAGGCAGCTAGCAGACTTGGTACAGGTAATTGGGACACTGTTCCTTTACATACTCATGCACTGACACACGCATGCCCTGGGGGCAGCACCCCACAGTGCGGAAGCGGAGCGAACGTGGATTGGGGTTATACTGAGCGTGGGGTGCCCCCGGGGGGCGGTGTGTATAAAAAAAAGCAGATTTTTTTTCAGTAACGGGGCCCACAGCAGAGGCACGGGCACGATTCTGGCCCCTTACAAGGGTCACGGCTTGCACCGCGACATTATGTTTTATATACGTTTTATTCGGTGTACATTACCTTTTATGTGGTAATATTGTTTTACAACTAGGATTCCTATGTATTGGAAACTCCAATTAAATTGAAAAAAAAATGTTAAACAAAACGGGGGGAAACAAAAATTTTTTTTGTAAAAACTTTTAAAAACTATTGAATCATCATGACCTTACCCCCTCTCCCTCGGTTCCAAAGGAATTTAACGACCTTAAAGCGGTGTTCCCATCCAGTCCCCGGACCCCCCAACAGGTCTGTTTTCAGGATATTTCCAGAAAGCAGTGACAATTTTTTGTCACCTGGAGCATAATTAAATACCCGGCAATGCTAGGAAAGCCAGAAAATAGACCTGTGGTGGGTTTGAGGATGGAGTTGAGGGGGCCCCCGTCTAAAAAATATCCTGTGGGATTGGCAGCAAGACTTGGAGGCTTTAAATTTCTGCAGGTTTTGGGTGCGCCTTTGTGTTTAGAATTTTTTTCCAGACATTGGGGGAACCCCTTTGTGGCTCTTTTCAGGTTCCTCAAAAAAATTTTGAAAAAAATTTTTGAAATGCAGGGCAAATTCAAAGAAGGAATTTACTTGGTCAGCAACAACAGGTAGGTGATATGTGTCAAAGTAAGATCCACTTGAATACCAGGACTCATGGCTTACCAGCAAAGGATTGCCAATACACCCTCCTGCTTGCCCTCTCCCCATTGTATATTCTAATGCCTTCTCTGTAAAGGAGAATGTGATTTATCAGACCAGACCACTTTAATCTATTACTGTGCAGTCCAGTTTTGATGACCACAAGCTCATTGTGGGTGGTAAGGGCAATGCACGCAATGACTAGTCTGTGACTAATCAGCCCCATACGCAGCAAGCTATGCTAAGCAATCAGCAAGAGAACTTTAGTTTTTTTTCCAGGACCAGTTTTAGCCATATGGCATTCTTCGATTCTTTTAGTTAAGCAGAAATATATGGCTGGAGAGGAGTCATTCACTCTGGGCATTAAGGATAGGTCTAGTTGGATATTATCTGCATAACAATTGTATGCCAAGATGTGGCTCTTTATTATTCTGGCTTTTGGTAAAATGTTGTAAAATGTTGATTTATTAATGGTCGATGAATGATTACTAGCAAAGAAGAATTTATAAATAATGAAAGGTTTAATACATAAAATAAAAATAGTAATTGGCTGCAGTTACAGATGTTACAGATGAATAGTTCACAGTGAAATGGGGAGCCCCACTGAAGTAATGTACACCCATCTTGATGACGACCACATCCGGGCAGAATTTTTCTGCTTTACAGAAGCAGAATGACTTAGTATTCTTAAACAAGCGGAATCTGCAGGTCTCAGCTGAGAGACAGCAAAGGAGGAGACTGCAGTTCATTATCCCAGACATTTAGAACAACTCAGGAAGAAAGAGGTTAATTTGACCTCACATGCCACTACCCTCACAGAATACATGAAAGCGGCTAGGATTCCAAGAGGTCTCCATAGCGCCTTACAACCAATCTTACTACCCAATGATAATCAGTATAGAGAAAAATGGTATGCCATAAGTAATAAGTACTCCATCGATCTTATATACCTGACCATACAACATCTCCAGCTATCAATAGAAAATGTAAAAATTTAAATTAATAAAGTGGAGGAGGAATTAAAAAAGAATGTCACTTTAGAGGTGTATAATCAGACACATGTTGAAATTGAATATTGATAAACTGAAGTCATCATTATTACAGAATAAATTGAGAAAATGTGAAAGAGACACGAGAGATTATACACTCAACTGGGTATATTCCTGGACAGTAGAATGATGTGTTAGACGAGGCTTTGGAAGGGGAACTCTTGATAGGAACAGTTTTAACAGCATCTCATCTGGGTCAGATGATCAATGGTCGAAGGATAATAAAGTGGGAAGACAAAAAGGATGGGGTGCAAATAGGAATTTTTTAAAGGCTCCACCGGTACAGGACAAAGGAGATCCATGCAAAGGAGCAGAGGCAGCACCCATCTTGGAAAATCGGTCACGATTGGCCCTTATGAAAACCAGGAAGAAAACATACCCTCATTGATGCTAAATATTTCTTCAAAAGAACTTACGGACTCGCAGCAAGCTGTGAAGGAAAAGAGATTGAATTTTGCTTCCAATCAGGATGTAAAATTATTTGATCCCACTGTTGATTTTTATAAGCTTTGTAGAACCATCAGGGTGAAAATGCATTTTTTTCAGAATAGTCAAGATCGTCCATCATTTAACAAAGCCTTGATATCCAAAAAATTGAGAGGTAATAGTCAATTTGATCCTGCAGTGATGTCCGCTGCATTGGAAGTATGTCAGCAGTTACTAAGGATGTCACTGCTGGATGGGACAAAATAAACATTGTTACTCTTTTGCTTGTCAGTGCAAATGAGAAAGCATACTGGGTCTCAGATGGCTCCATGTAGGGGAATTCTGTTGTTTCAGAAAAGGAGAGAGATGATGAGTACTTGCTATTTATTGACCCCAAAATTCTGCATTTAATTCTTTAGCTGCTATGCTCAATGTTGACCATACTACCAGAAAAATCTCTACTATAAAATTAATATGTTGTTTATATCTAATGGTAAATGTAATAAAGAAACAATACCAGAATACATGTTTTATGTTCATCTTTCATACCAACTACAGGAATGAAAATAGCAAAAACATGTTTCCAAAATGGTGCCAATAAAAACTACAAGTTTTTCTTAAAAAAAAAAAAAAAGAAATCCTGCTGGGGTCCGTTTTCAGGCGGATTTCAAATCTGAGGACCGAATGTAAACCATCCCCATAGACTTTAATAGAAAATCCAAACAGATTTTCAGCCAGATGGTATTTTACACCACAGGCGTTCTGAGAAACTCGGAACATGTTCAATCCTGATTTTCGGGCAGAAGATTTTGCATTTCACTGATTAAGGGGGTGGCCGAATCCACAAACCGCGGACTGAACCGCCCCCAAAAACTGTGCAAAAGACGACAAAATACTGGCCGGATTCTTACAATAGAATCTGACCCGTATTTTGTCTATGCCGGGTGGACGCACCCTGACAAATCGTTTGATGGTAAATATAAAATACTATGGGTAAGCACAAGTTATAGAGCATAACAAAGATGATATAAAAGCAGCATCAACGTAATTTGTGACAACACATATAATGAATATTTTTTTTTCATACCAAGAAGTGAAGTTCATAAAAATAATACCAATAAACAACTGTGAAACCACTGTTTTTCTCTATTGTCCCTTAAAAAAATTACTAGAAGTTATTTAATACGCTACCTGTACATTGTTGCATAGTTAGTAGGGTTAAAAATGCATTAGTCCATCAAGTTCAACTAAGGTGTTAATATTATTTTATCCTAAGTAATGTTCTAAATCCATCTTGAAGCCTTCAGATGTTCTTGTTGTGACCAGCTCCTTGTCGCCTATTCAGACTATATATTTTTTTTCTCTACACCAAGGGAGCTGTCCTTTCTCTTTTGAGAGGGTTTACATTAAACAGTTTTCACAATAATTTTATAATTATACAAATTAATCATTTCTTCTCTTTATCTTTTTAAGTTTAATTCTTTTAACCTTTCCTCAAAATCAAGATCCTCCCTGCCCCTTATCAGTGTAGTTGCTTGTCACTGTATCCCAAAAAGGATCCTATAAAAACTATAAACTGGCCCTCAAAATACAAGGTCCCATAAAGCTACATTAAAGAAAAAAACAAAGTTATGGCTGCCAGGGCACAGAGGGGGAAAAATGTTACTGCCCATTAAGGCTAAAATTAGTCACATCACGAAGGGATTAAAATGCAGCTACGGTTGTGCACAAACTATATTTACTTCAGGTGAATTTAAAATCTACAATAAAAAGTGACAATTTCAGCATTTTTTAAAAAAATTATAATGGTACTTAAATCTACAGACTTTATATTCATATAATAGGAAACATGGATTTATCTCCATCTGGTGGTCATAGTGCAATCCTCATTTTCTTCGCAGCATTTCACTTTGGCTACTCATCTGACATTGATAATCTTAAAGGCAATGAAAGTCATGTACATTATTTGGCATAATTTACACATTCATGGTGGACAGATGTCACATTCTGTACTATATTAAATGCTAACCTGAACATGTGATTAACAGTTCTAGTGTATGCCAAATCTCTGTCCTGCACCACCCATCAGGGTCCTCAGTGGATCAATTTTGACCATAATTTTCTATCACTTAATACAATTTCAGGCATCTGAAATCATAGTACTTACCCTTTATGGGTTTCCATTAGATCCATAATTATTGAATGCAAATATTTAAAGCCAAAGATCAAATTGATATAAACATCTTTACCAAATATATTTTTGTTCTGAATTTGCTTCGTTCTAAAGTTGCAGCAGCCTTCCACTCCTGCTTGGTTACAGATGGTTTCCTAGGTAATTGACCACTTCTGTGCTCTAGCAGCAGTGACCAGGCTTGTGATGTCTCTAACTCTTAGATCCCACTCTTATTGGTGCACGGCCATAATCCTGTAGATAATGACAGTTTTGTTACAGCTGTCCTCACCGGTTGCCTTAGTCACTCAGATAGATTGCTGCTACCTTTAGGCATCATACTGAGCTTCTGTTTCTGTCCAGATACTGCTATGAGTAGTTTTCATAGTAGCATTGGGAACTCTCAAGTTTGGGCCAACAGCTCGATTATTTCACAACAATGTTGCTGGCCTGAACTGTCAATCAGCAAAGCCTGTACTGCCTACAGAGAACAGGAGAAGGACCTATAGATAACAATGTGGTGATAGAGGGGTGAGGGAAATTGCAAGATTGGAAAAACCCTAAGTTGGTTTATCCTCCAAGCTTGCTCTGATAGCAGAGCCAAGCACTTATAAACCACCCCATTGGCATCATTTTCACCAAGTCTGGTGACATGACCTTTAGCCTGTTTTTGTCTTCATTCATACTGAATGATTAAGGACAGGGAAACGTCCACTCACACACCCCAGCCTTGGCTGTCTATGTGGACAGTGCTTTAATGCGAACACCACTGTCATAGGCTAGGCTATACCCAAAGGCAGCTACTTTCTGCTTTTAATTTCTGTGACTTTTGCTGCAGAGCAAAAAACGGTTTGGTAACTGGTTTCCCAAAATAAAATTATGATCCTCCAGGGGTCCAGTTGTAGGACCTTTGTTATCATTTCCACATCAAGCAAAGTGGCTACTGAAGAATCCTTTTTATTATTCTTATGATTGTAGGCCTTTAGTTGCTTAGAGGTTACCGTGGTTTCCTATGTGACCTCGAAGATTATTATATGTCTTGCACTTGGGGTGATCTCTGTTGGATGACCACTCCTGAGAAGGACAATGTTCTTGAATTTCCTCAGTTTGTACACAATCTAATTGTAGATTGTTGTAATCCAAACTCTTTAGATCTGGTTTGGTAACCTTTTTCACCCTGGTGAATATTAAAAACTCTTCTTCTAATGTCCTTGGACTTTTTTTCTGTGTTCGTGCCATGATTCACTTCCACAAATGTGCTGTGAAGATCAGACTTTGATAGACCTCTGTTCTGTAAATAAAATAAGTTGTCCGCTCACACCTGATAGTCATCCCATTGATTAAAGACACCTGACTATAATTTTATGAATATTTCACTTTAATTTTGCTACTTATAGATATGCTATACTGAGTCATTTTTCATAGTAAATTCATTACCAAGCCTGATATTTTTCATTTTTTTGATTTAATTCTTTATGTCTACTTTTAGGACTTGTGTGAAGATCTGTTATACACAAGTGGACAAAATTGTTGGTACCCTTCTGTTAAGAAAGAAAAACCGATCTTGGCCAATGAAATAACTTGAAACTGTCAAAAGTAATATTAAATTTAAATTTACTGAAATCAATTAATGAAAATCATTGCAGTTTAACTGTGGTCCAACTGTAGAAAAAAAACCACTAATGAATCAAAAATGATAGTACCCCTAGAAAATAATTTGACCACAGGGACATGTTTAACTAAAGTATGTCCTGTAATTTGCATCACAGATGCCTTCATACTTGTAATCATTCAGTCTACCTACTTAAAGAGTGAAAAGTACAGTATTCACTGCGCTGTTTGGCATCATGGTGTGTACCACACTGAACATGGACCAAAAGAAACTAAGGAGAAAGTTGTCTCAGTAGATTAGACAGAAAATTATAGACAAACTTATTTAAAGTAAAGGCTATCAGGCCACCTCTAAACAGCTTCATATTATTGTTGCTACAGTTGCACGTTATTCAAAAGTTTAAGGCCTATGAGAATATAGCCAACCTCCCTGCATGTGGCTGCAAAAGAAAAATTGATGACCAATTACAAAAAAGATAAAAGAAATGGTAACCAAAGAGCCCTGAACAACTTTCAAATACATTGAAGGTGAACCCAAACGTACAGTAGTGTTAGATCACACCATCCTTCACTGTCTTTGCCAAAGTGGACTTAATGGAAGACAACCAAGAAGGAAACCACTGTTGAAAGCAAATCATAAAAAAGTAAAACTGAAGTTTGCCAAAATGCATATTGACAAACCACAAAGTTTCTGTAAAAATGTCCTTTGGATAGAAGAGACACAACTGGAACTTTTGAGCAAGTCAAATTAGTTCTACGTTCACAAATGCAAAAAGAAGGTACAATGTTTTCTTTGTATGCTACCTATGAAATATGGAGGAGGCTAAAGAATGTTTGGGGTTGCTTCCCTGCATCTGGGTTTCTTGAAGCTGTACAAGGTACAAAGAAAACTCAAGACTATTAAGGCATTCTGGAGTGAAATATGCTGCCCAGTGTCAGAAAGCTTGGTCTCAGTTGCAGGTCATGGGTCCTCCAAGAGGATGATGAAGCAAAACCCACAGCTAGAAACATCCAAGAATGGCTAAGAGTAACGTATTGGACTTTTTTGAAGTGGCTTCTATGAGCCCTGATCTAAATCTGATTAAAGATCTGTGGAAGGAGCTTAAAACATGCAGTCTGGAGAAGGCACCTAAGACACCTGGAGCTTATAAGGATTGGGCCAAAACACCTGTGGAGAAGTGCAGAAGTCTTATTGAGAGTTACAAAAATAATTTGCCTGCAGTGATTGCAAGAAAATATTAGATTAAGGGTACCATCATTTTTGTCCAGGCCAGTTTCTTTAATTTGTTTTTTAAATGTTTCAGTTGAACCACAAGCAATGTATGATTTTCATTTGTTGATTTTCAGTAAATGTATTACTTTTGTCATTTTTCAAGTTATTGAGGGTTTTTCTTTCTTTACAGGAAAGATGCCTACAATTTTGTTCACGTCTGTAGTTTCAGGCCACAATTATACACAAATACAGAAGCATCTGGAGGATTCACAAACTTTCAAGCATCACAGGGCATCTACATGAGGGAGAAAAAACTGGGAGAGTCGCTTTTATGAGAAGGATGTGGGTGTATTTGTCGATCATAAACAGCATTGTTAATTAGCTGCCTCTAAGGCCAGCCAGGTAATTTCATATATTAAAGAAAGCATGGACTCACGAGACAGGGATGTAATATTACCACTCTACAAATTATTACTGGTGCAGCCTCACTTCGAATATGAAAAACCAGTTCATAGTTAAGATGTCCTGGAGTTAGAGAAGAAATGACTAAGGGGCGACAGGATTAATCCATAAGTTTATAAATGGTTCACACAAAAAATGGTGAAAAACTGTTCAATTTTAAACCCCCTTAATAGGCATGGCAAAAAGGTTCAATCTACAGAGGTAACACAGCTTATTTACCAAGAACTGTGAATCTATAGAAAAACTGACTTAGTAAGGAACAGCAGAAATAGGTTGGCGCTTAAAAAGGCTTAGGCAATTACTTGAAACAAAAAAAATATTAAGTTTATGAATATAGAATTCTTGTTAGAATGTTAATCCAGGCTGATCGCCTCTTGGGATCAGGAGTAAAATATTCCTCTTGAGGTAATTAGGTTCATGCCTTATGGTTTCCATAAGAAAACCCAAGGCATGGAAAACTTATTTCTAGATCTATGTTGAAGCTAAGTTTTAAAATTACCTATACCTCTCCCTTTCATCTACATGTTATACCAGCCATTGGTTGAACATAACAGACATATGTCTTTTTTCAGTCATGCTTATTATCATATGTAACTATAAAGTCCCTGCCTGTAGAGCATGTCACATAACTGGACTGTAGAGAAAAACAAGGGCACTGCTCAACATTCAGACGCATAAAGCTCGGTAGACCAGACTATAGTTTGCTGGAGATTCAGTAGTTCTAAAGTTCTAATTTAGAACTACTGAATCTCCAGCAAACTATAGTCTGGTCTACCCGAGCTTTATGCGTCTGAATGTTGAGCATTCCACAGGGCTGTGGAGTCGGAGTCGGAGACGTGGAGTCGGAGTCAGAGTCGGTGCCTATTTTGCAGGAGTCGGATTTGTCATAAAAGGGACCAACTCCGACTCCCAATATATATAATTAGTTGGTCCAGTTAGTTCGATGCAGTGCAAAGAGCAAAAGGAATTGGGCTTGGCCAGTGCTACTGCTCCCATATCTTCAGCCTCATCACATGAGGAGTGTAATTGATGACATGGAGCAGGCAAAGCGCTGCCCCAGGGGAAAAGATTCCGCTCCCATGGCAAACAGATTTCAGCAAAATGTTTCACCTGCTTTCAAAGAAGTAGAAGAGTTCAATCATTCATCAAAACTGACTGTGGCTGAGGCAATTCCTTTATACCCTGACATTGTTAGAGATGTTGCCCCTGTGGTCACCGCTTTGCCCCCAACCCAAGTTAGTGTAGAGAGGCCGTTCTCTAGCCTGGAAATAATGAGATCAGCTGTGAGGTCATGTATGCAGGATCTGATGGGGGCAATACTATTTCTCAGAACAAATTCAGAGACTCCACAAATGTTCCTGCAGTGTTTTGCATATTTACAATTTTTTTTGTGTTCTAAAGTCATATCCAATAAATATATTTTACACTGACAAACAAAATAGTAACAATGTTTTGAACTTGTGAATTTCAGGCTCCATATCTCACCATCCACTACAGCTTTGTACATGAGGCTACTGTAATTTTATATAGAGTCATCTTACATATCTTATACATAAATTTGACTTGCAAGTATTTAGCATCTGCTTAGTTCTGCAGATTCTTTCCTGTAACTGCATTGTTACTGTTTTGCTCCTAAAATCAAAATGTAAATTTTTATTATTTTGTTAGTATTTTGGAAATCCACCTTTTGGTTTTCAATACTGCCTGAATCATTCTGGGCTCTGGATCAGATTCAAGCAGGTCTTGACTAAAATCTGATCCCAGATCTCTTCTACACATTCCCAATGTTAATGCAGACTGGACTTGGATACAAATACAGTTTGTTCTTCAACTCTACCCACAAGTGTTCAAAAGATCGAAACATTGTTACCATTTTGCTTGTCAGTGTCTGTTCTACCTAAATAGCTTGATTATTGTATCATAAGGTGTAAACAGCCTGATGTTACCATTTTACTACAGTAAAGTTATCACTAAACATGCGCCATGTATGAGGGAGTCAGGAGTCGGAGTAGGAGTCAGGAGTCGGAAGTTCAAGATTTGGGAAATTGACGAGTCGGCGTCGGGGCTTTGGCTTGCCGACTTCACAGCCCTGGTTCTAATAGTTACATTCTGGGACTACATTGTCTGTTGAGTCTGAAATGGAAAGATGAATTATAGTACTGAAATTACAATTCGGATAAAGTGACCTTGATGATACTGTAGTGGAAAGAAGACCAACGTTTGTACCCATGGCTGTCTCTTCCATTTGGCACACTAGGCAGTTTCCCAGGTGTCCCATGAGCACAGGGCCCTATCTGGTCAGAGGTTTGATGATGATATTTGTTCTGTGTATGGTGGTGTTATTTGGTAACTGTATAACCATCATTTAGAGGTATCATACATAGAATTGTGTTTGATAGCATTTTGTTCATGTTTACAGTATATATTTTATTCATCTTTACAGAGCCTGGCAGCAGCATTGTTTAGCACAAAATCAAATAATTATTTCAGAGTGCATTTTAGTTGCCTATAGTATAAATTAAAATTTTAGGCTCTTTAGGTGACATGTATAAACTTTGGTGCTGGTAGGCCAGTTCTCAATAGCTTTAAGGTAGTATAGAATGCGGCAGAATGTATGAAGCTGTTCTTCTGCAGGTCATACATACAGACGCAGTGTAGTGCCAATACGACAAGTCTGGCTCAGGCAGACCACCTTTAATGTTGTCTGGCTGTTCTAACTGTTCTGATGTGGTGCAATGCCCTGAGAACGCCCATAATCTTTGGCGCATTACAAAGTGTCGCACAGGCACTTATTGCGCCAAAGTTTGGAGTGCAACTGTTCATACATCTTTAGAACTGCCTCAGCTCCGTTCATACATGTCGCTCTTAGAGCACATTTTGATCAAAACTGTGAGGAGCCACCCACCAGTGGCAAGGTGGCTTCTTTTTAGATGGGGAGCTACTATAAACAAACAATCTCACCTGTCTCCGTGTCTTCCCAGGCTTCTATACTTTTCAGGTCATGAGGATCCCAGCTATACTCTGTTCTGATTAAAATCAGAGCTTTTCTGCTGGAGTAAAACTAGGCATGATTGGGTTTTCATGAGGGTAGTTAGAGGCAAGGCATGATGTACTATCATGTGCTTGGGCAGGGTCCAGTGCAAAGCTTTGCTCAGGGGTCCATAATGCTGTTATGAAAGTCTTGTTTGTACCTTTCCATGGATTTTATGTGAGAGAAATACAACAACCAAAAGCAGAGGCGTAACCTGAAGCTTCTGGGCCCTAGTGCAAAAAAGTGAAATGGGGCCCCCCAGCTACCATGTGCCATTTACAATCCTGGTGTCTCCTTATGTGGCAGACAGGCTACAGGGCCCAGTAGCAACTGCTACCTCTGCACCACCTGTAGCTATGCCCCTGACCACACGCAGTTATGAAAATTTTTCATGACTCTCTCTCCAACATGTCTAGATGCTTCAAATGTATCACCTTTGAAAATAAAGACTATAAGCTATTCACATTGTTATATTTCTTTGCTTCAGCAAGAGGGATAACCTTATACATTGATGGCTCATACCAAGGATGGTATCAAGTTACTGTTGGTAGCACAGACCTCAAATCAGATTTATGGCCTGTATGTGATATTAGAAAAACGTCTGCTTTCTTCAGAAACGGCATAATCTTTGTCCATAGACCATGTGAGCTGTTGCCCTTCTTGATCTGTATTTTGCCTATTCAAGCAAAAAAGCTATTTCTTCTGTTTTGTAAGGTCTCCTTAAAACAAGTGTCAAGATGATTAAATCAGGTGTGGAAATTATCTTTGTTCCACTCCTTTATCCAATTAAATGCCTCCTCCGAATGATATTGTTATTATTGCTGCCGACAGCCGGAGCTCGAGAAGTATGACCCATACACTTTGGGGGGACTTGAAATCTGAAGTTTAATCACAGTAAATTACATTCCAATAGAACTTTTTAATCACATGACTATTTTTAACTACAGATTGGTTTAATTGGCGGTCGCTAAGAGATTAAGTTATAATTTGCATGTACGTATGAAGCATTAGCTGATATGACACATTCCAAAATGCTCTGTATCATCTGGGGGGAGGAGGAAGGCCTTGAATCTCTTTGCTGTTAGCAGACACCGCATCTGTCTCAAGGAAAGCTGTGTGAGAAATATCTGATACTTCGATAAGGATGTATAGCAGTAAAAGCAGTTTAAACAAACTATCTGATGCGCTTAATAAGAATGTAATGATGAAACAGACTTTTGATGTTTTTTTTCCTTAAATTACCAACTTGACAGTCCCCCTAAAAACATAAAAATCTGTTCAAACACTCCCCCCTAGAGCGTGAATGATGATTGATGCTCTTCCCTAAACTGAACAAGAATGGGTAAAGGTCACTCTCCTTAGACAGCAGTGTGAACAGGTGGATCGGGTGTTGAACCCACTGAACCACTGTCAGGCTTGCTCCAAAGGGCGTAACCAAGCAACCACCGGTCTCCTCGCAGAGCCTTTGATGGTAAGGATAAAAGTTGACCAACGACCGCCAGGTGCCACCTCAGAGCAGTCCCCAGCAGAGGCATCAATGGATTGTTTACAATCTCATAACCCTCAATGATTCTGGAAAGTCATGATGGAGGTGGCGCTTAATTGTTCAGCTAAGTAAGTGATTCAAACCCTGCTTTGACCTGATCCCTAGCTTTGAATTCATCAGGCACCCCCCTTGGTTGTCCCTCTTGCATTTTTACACACATCCAACTAGACAAACATATGAAAGGATAAGGGAAAAGTTCATGATGACTTATTGGTCGCAGTAACTTTCTTGCAGTGTGAAGCATGCACCCAGGTGGGTCTTCCTTCAAGTTTCATTGAGGTTGGGGACAAACCCGGAGTACTTGGTAGGTCAAATCTGGGCTCCAGAGAATATTTGACGTGTTTCTGCACCCACACAAAGTCACCAGATCGTAGCTTTGATCAGAGTCTGGATCTGGAATGGAGGGAAACTATGGCATGGATTTAGTTTCAATTCATTACACAGATTTATAACAATTTTACAAGGCTATCATTCCCCGCACTCAACTGCTATGTGTGAAACCTCCCTAATCTGGGCGGACCTGAGAAGACTATCTCCTGAGGAGCGAGACTATGGGCTGCCTAGGGGGATTTCTGACCCGAAAAAGAGTGCAATGGGTAGGATCTCGGGCCAGGGAAGAGATGTTTATTTGCTAGTCTTCAGAATTTTGTTCTTCAGAGTGGCGTTCATTCTTTCCACTTTCCCGCTGAATTCGGGATGGTAGGGAGTGTGCAGGCCGAAGTCAGCTCCTACTAGTCTCCAAAAGTCTCTTTCACAACTTCTAGCATGGCTACTTGCCATGGAAAATGGAGATTCCGGGTGCTAGGTATATCTTGTTGATTGAAGAAATCATCTGGCTAGTTGGTAGTACATCTGGGGGGTAGTACATGAGCCCATTGTACTACAGCTGGATATAAAAGCCCTTTGGGAAACAAAGTCTATTGTCTTTCCTCTAGAATCCACTTGTGTATCTCTGCTCCCCAAATTTCCTCCCAACTTTTCCTTTCCTTCGGGCTTGTTCGAGTTCGAGTTGGATTCAATGCATCTTTTCCTTGGTTCTTCTCTTCTTGTTCCTCTCTATTCTTTCCTTCTTCTTTCTTCTTCTCACCTCCTTCTTTCCTTCTTTCTTCTTCTCACATTTTCTTTCCTTCTTTCTTCTTTACATTTCTCCTTTTTTCTTCTACATTCTCTTCTTTCTTCTCTGCTCTGGTCAGCCAATATACAGGCCACTCCGGGTTCCTCTCGAATCTCTGGGAAGAGAGCTGCGGCCTTTGCAGCCAAGTCTGCTCTGTAGGTGCCTTCACTTCCACTCTCTATTCTTTCATGGGCTTTTAGTCTTCAAAACGGCCACTTGACTGGCAATTGGAGAGCATGCATCAGAGTCTGAATGGCTTCTTGATTCTGATGGGCGTTTCACTTTGCTGTCTGGAAACCTTGCAGGGCCACTTCAGGCCAAAGTCATAGGCTACATGTAGGCTGAGTCGGTGTATATGTTCATGGTTTCTCTTCGGCGAGCTTACAAGCTTCCGTTACAGCCCAGAGTTCACCTTCTTGGGCTGGGATTTCTCGAAGGTAAGTGAAGCCTTCACGGTTTCTTGCAAGGTAACCACAGCAATTCCTGTATGGAATCGTCCTTGATCATACCCCATATTGGACCTATCTGTGAAGAAGACATAGTCTGAGTTCTCCAACTTGAATGAAGGACAGTAGGATGATGGGGGGTTTCAGCCTCCATTTGTTCAAGGTAGTCATGAAGAGGTTCATTTCCCCGGCAGTTTTGGTCTTCATCTGTGGGAGACTGATCTTCATCTTCAAACTTCCCCTTGAGAGAGGAAGCAGAGTGGCTGGGTTGAGAGTAGTACATCTCTTCAAAGTGACATTCTTAGGCATCAGTAATGGGAATTGTATACAGAGATGGCACTGTTTACTGAGATGAGGTTGCTGCGACTGTTTCAGGATCCCTTGTAGATCATGATGAGCCAAAACATTGACCGGATTGCCTAAAATGATGTCTTGAGTTTTTTCAAGAAAAACTTGTGCAGCAATGATAGCTCTGAGGCAAGTAGGGACAGTCCGTGCAACAGGATCTAACTTGCAAGAATAGTATCCAAGAGGTCTCATACGCTCTCCATGTTTTTGTGTCAAGACTTCGGAAGCTTGGCCACAGTCTTCAGAATAGGAAGAGGTTGAAAGGCTGTGAGTAGTCCGGGGTTCCCAGAGCCGGAGCTTGTAGGATAAGTTTTTCCAGGCTTTGAAAACACTCTTGTGCCTCAAGTGAGAGTTCATTGGTGTAACTAATGTCCTTGAAAGAATAGTGTAAAACTTGCATAAGACTTTTGGGGACCACAATATATCATAATCCGTGACAGCAATGACTGCTCCTGAGTCCTGAACCAAACGGTATTTTGGAGGTTCACCAGGGATAACTTTTCTTGTGAACAGGGAACCGAGGTGTATTTGCAGGAGAAATGCAGTGGATGAGTACCCCATTATCCAGGAATGTTCTGATTTGTGACTCCAGAGATTGTTCTTGATCATGCTTAAAGGGATATTGAGGCAAGCGAGGCAGGGTAGCACCCTCTTTCAAGAAGACATGTACAGGTGAGACTGGAAGGATGCCGACATCATCAGGACCTTTAGACCAAACTTCAGGAGGTACTTGTGTCAAAAGTTCAGGAGGAACGAGAGAAGAAATTCGACAGCATATCTCTGACTATTTTGCCAACAATACAGGTTCTGTTGCATCCTTGAGTACTTTATGGGAAGCCCATAAAGCAGTTATTAGGGGGTCATTGCATAGCGATTAGCTTGAGACAGAAGCGTGATGTCAATGCTCGTAAATTACAACTACAAAAACAGCTAGCTGAGTTAGAGTCATCGTTAAAGGATAATCCGACTAAATCAAAGTTGAGAAATATAGTGAATGTTCGCCTTCAACTGAAGGCATTAGCAATAGTTAATACAGAAAAGCTACTGCTTTATACTAGGCAGCGATATTACGAGAGGGGCAACAAAGCACACTCTTTGCTGGCAAGGCAACTCAGAGAAGATGCTGCACGCAGACATCCACAGGCTCTTAGGAATAGCAGGGGACAGTTGACCTATGACCCAGAGGAAATGGGCAAACTGTTTCATGCCTATTTTGCTTAATTATATTCCCTCCCGGAAAACCTCCCATCCAATCCCGCAGAGAGGGAGAATGTGCTGAGAGATTTTTTGTCCAAATGTACTTACCGTTGATCTCCAATGGAGCTCTAGACAAGCTTAATGCGCCTAATACCCAGGAGGAACTTGATTCGGCCCTTAAAGGCTTAAAGAAGGGGAAAGCACCAGGTCCATATGGTCTAACAAATTTATATTATCAAACCTTCACCGCACAGCTTCACCCCTACCAGTTACAAGTCTACAATTCCATTTTGAAAGGGCAATCTGTAAATCAAGGTTTCTTGCATTCATTCCTATCCCTCGTACCCAAACCAGACAAAGATCAAACGGACGTATCAAATTATCGTCCTATTGCTCTTCTCAATTGTGATTTAAAAATGTTCACAAAAATATTGGCTGATAGATTATCATTATTTCTCCCCTATCTCATACATTAAGACCAAGATTGGTTTGTGCTCTGTTGTCAAGGTGGTGACAACACGAGACGTACTATAAACCTAATTGACGCTCTTAATAAATTACATTCCCCAGGCCTTTTGTTGAGCCTTGACGCCGAAAAGGCATTTGACCGATTAAATTGGTCCTACATGTTTGCTACCCTTAGGGCCTTTGGTTTTAACGGTCCTTTCATTGAAGCGTTGAAGGTACTATATTCAGTTCCTTCCGCATCAATCAAATTATCAAATACAAACTCCCCGTTATTTAGAATTTTTAATGGCACGAGACAGGGATGCCCTCTCTCTCCACTACTATTTGTTTTATGTGTAGAACCCCTGGCCTCCGCCATACGCCTCAACCCAGATATTAAGGGCATAACAATTAAAGGCGTTGTCTCCCTTCAGAGTTTCAGAGAATGCATGAATGAAATACTCTGCCACTTCCTGGTTCAGACTGACTCATTTGCATAAGCTCCATGCTTGTACAGCTCTGTGCTCCTTTGTGCTTTCAGTTGCTAATTAGATCAAATTAGCTTCTCAAACTACTAACAGGACATCTTATCTGATCCCCAAAACAAAAGCCCTAATTACAGTTCTGTTTATTTTACATAAATCAAGCTTTTTACTGCTGAGCAGCTCAGGACACTGCTATGACCTGAGTGATGACCTCACTCACTGTTATCTCATTGAACAAACAGCAGGGGGAGAATTGTTTACAGGTCAGTTACTGAGGGAACTGAAATAGCCAGGGAGGTCATAAATTCTCTTGTATCTCCTTAGGGAAAACAGAGGAACAAAGCAATATATTTGGAAAATGTCTTTATTTTGTGTTCCCTACAATTTGAAAGCTATTCTTTGTAGCAAGACAACCCCTTTAAGGATAGGGCATTTAAATTAGCATTATATGCGGATGATATCCTTCTGATGCTCACGTCTCCGCACACTACTTTACCAAATCTTCACTCTCTCCTGCGGGTCTTCTACCAGGTGTCGGGATACAAGATAAACACCTCAAAAACAGAAGCCCTTCCCATAAACATTCGACATGAAGAATTGCATTCCTTACAGGGTAACTATAAGTACAACTGGAAAAGTATCTCGCTAAAATATCTGGGTATAAACGTTACAAGGTCCTTCATAGCTTTATATGACCATAACTTCCCCGAATTGTTCTCTGAAATTCGGGCACTTCTCCAAAAATGGAATCCCCTGCCTTTATCTTGGCTAGGTCGAGTGTCAGCGATAAAAATGACAATCCTACCAAAATTGATTTATTTATTTGAAACACTTCCTGTACCGGTGCCGATGAAGGAACTCAGAAGTTTACAATCCTCCATCCTGAGATTTATATGGGCATACAGGAGACAGCGAATAAAGAAATCAATCCTCTTAGCTCGCAGGACGGAGGGTGGGTTCGGTATACCGGACATAGTGAAATATTATTGGGCCGCCCAGCTGAGACGTATCCCGGCATGGTCCTCCTTATTTGCATACTCTAGATGGGCAGAAATAGAAAAATTATGGATAGCTCCATTTCACCTGAACTCCATGCTTTGGGGTACATCCTCTGCCTCAATGGACAGATCATTGCTGGGCCCCATGGCAGTGACAAGGGCAATATGGAAGAAATGTGCAAAAACTTTCAACTTATGTTCCCCTTGCTCTGCCATGACATCATATTTGTCTAACCCATTGTTTCCAGGGGGCTTAGACAATCCTGCAATGCATATTTGGTTTCAGAGCAAGATATTCCATCACGTAGACTTAATAGATCAATCCTCGAGACGCGTCATGTCCTTCGAGGCCCTGCAAAGTAGATATTCTCTTCCTGAATCATGTCGCTTCGCCCATTTACAAATTACCCATTTTTTTAACACGGTACTAGGGTTATCTACTGCATCTCCCCCTACACTATTTGAAATTATATGTAAAACCAGTTCTACCACAAGAGGTCTAATATCTGACATATATGCTATTTTGTCGAACCCCTTCCCAGAGAACCATATACAACATTCATACATGCTTAAATGGGAAAGCTATGTCCAGAGAAATATTTCTAAAAAGGAATGGTAAGTGATCTGGCGTAGGGCAGCACAGACATCTTTATGTAGTGTATATAAAGAGAACCAATACAAGATCATGTTCATGTGGTACCATACGCCCTCTTTTTTGCATAAGCTCAACCCAGCCATCCCAGCAACGTGTTGGAGATGTGATAAAGCGGTAGGACATCTGTTCCACATTTTTTGGGAATGTAGTGGTATTCACAGGTTTTGGGGAGTGGTTAAAAGGCTTATAGCTGACATAACGGGTTTGAAAATTCCTCTAGACCCCCTATTCTTTCTTTTCAATTTAACAACGTTCCCATTAAAGAAACAGACTCTTAAAATGACCCTACTTATTCTCACAGCGGCAAGATGCTTAATTTCCCAATTCTGGAAGAGGGTGGATTCTCCCTCAAGGGATGACCTCGTTCATAGAATTAAAGATATCAGATATATGGAGTATCTAACAGCATCGCTGAATAATTCAATAGACTCCTTTGAGGCAATCTGGTCCGGATGGGATGTCTTTGTAAACACTAATAATCTTTGAATTAAGGATACGATATGTAACTCTGAAGAACTTAATGGTGTAGAAAGAGTAATTATTATCACATAAGGAATTTCCTATTGATTTGTTGATTTCCCCTCCCTCGCTTGTCTAGTCTTCTATGTGTGTATTTAGCTAATGTTGTTATAGATTTCATGTAAGATGTTATATGTTATGATGCTATATATGGGACTAGTCCCACAGTCTAAGATTGTGAAGTGATAGATTTAATATGTTTATCAACACCATTCTGCTTTGTATGATTTACATTGTCATATTTTGAAAACTTTCAATAAAAATTACAGTTGAAAAAAAAAGTTTAGGAGGTATTGCTTGATGTGGATAAAACATGTGAAGCGCAGGGACAGCTTGTAGAGCTTCATGTGAAATTGGAGTATTGTAGTCCAAATACATTCCAGAAGAATCATATCTGATAGTAGCATTCATCGTTTGTAGAAGATCAGCTTCAAGCAGATTAGTCGGGTAAGTAAGAGAGATAAGTAGTCTAGACAGGAGTCCATGATGTCCAATTGGCACAGGGTAGGTTAAGCGAGTCTGGGTTGGTCGTCCATCCACTTCAACGCATGAAATGTAGTCAGGAGAAAGTATGACGTCCGGTGGAGTGTCAGAAGTTTTCAGAACCGATCTGGCTGCACCTGTATCTACAAGGAAAGGAAGTTGGTGGCCATTAATTTGAAGATTGACGGTCAACACGGGTTCAGAATGACTAACAGTGGTGTTCTCTGAAGCATTGAGAAACGGTAGACATGGGTTTGCCGAAATCCTATGTTTGAGGATGATAGGAGGTGTCTTGAGGTTGGAAAGACGCATAAGATGCATCTTGAGGATATGCTTGTTGGTACTGACTATGCCATATCCGAGTCACGGCACCACTGTCAAGATGATTAAATCAGGTGTGGAAATTATCTTTGTTCCACTCCTTTATCCAATTAAATGCCTCCTCCGAATTATATTGTTATTATTGCTGCCAACAGCCGGATCTCAAGAAGTATGACCCATACACTTTGGCTGGGACATGAAATCTGAAGTTTAATCACAGTAAATTGCATTCCAATAGAACTTTTTAATCACATGATTATTTTATCACTACATGATTGGTTAATTGGCGCTCGCTAAGAGACAAGTTATAATTTGCATGTATGTATGAAGCATTAGCTGATATGACACATTCCCAAATGCTCTGTATCATCTGGGGCGAGGAGGAAGGCCTTGAATCTCTTTGCTGTTAGCAGACACAGCATCTCTCAAGGAAAGCTGTGTGAGAGATATCTGATACTTCGATAAGGATGTATAGCAGTAAAAGCAGTTTAAACAAACTATCTGATGAGCTTAATAAGAATGTAATGGTGAAACAGACTTTTGATGTATTTTTCCTTAAATTACCAACTTGACACAAGCATTAGGTTACATCTACATGGCAAGGATTTATAGTCGGTTTTTAACGGGGTTTTGGGATTTTGAAAACTGTGAAAAAAAAGGCTGTAAACCATTTTCATAGACTTCAATAGAAAATCTGAGGTGTATTCTACATGGCTCGGATTTTCTGAGGTTGGATTTCAAAACCAATGGTTTTGGAAAAAAACTTAGAACAAGTCCATTCTTCTGCCGTATTTAACGCTGAAAATGGCAAATTACTATCCAACTCAATGGGATGGACAAAATGTTAAAACATAACGCACCAAAAGAACAAGAAAAAAAATGGAGTGTAAAATACTGTTGAAATACTGGTTGGATTCCAATTCAGAATCCGACCAGTTTTTGTACTTTGCAGTGTGGACGCAGCCTTAGAAGGCAATATAAATGTTTCCTATAATGCCATTTTTGTGGACCCTTTCTGTGCTTCTTGAAAGTCAGACAAGGGTCTGGATGCTGCAGGTTTATTCAGCCGTCAGGATTGACACAGCAAGATATTTAGGATATGCAGAGAGGTTTGTTTAACTGCAGTTTTGCATAGCAGGAGCACAACAAACCTGCACATGTGAATACACCCTTACAAGAAGGCAAATATTAATTGTGTAATTTATCAACGTAGACATAAAACCCTTTACAGTGACAGTTGTGTCATGCAGTCACTTTGGATATGATATATTTAAAGCTAAAGTCGCCAGTGAAAACCTGTAGCAGTTGTCCAAACAATAAGTTTAAGACCACTGCTTCTCCCTAGTGGTAATATGCGGGAAACTAAAGCCTGCATACTATGCCTTCTCTTAATCTCAATGAGTCTGTCGACTTCCTGCTTTCCAGCCAGGTGATCACATAACTGCAGGGACTTGACAACTACAAGACCTACTGGGTCTTATGAGAGCCAGATCAGTTCTGCAGTCAGTGAAGGGGATATATTTCCCCTGGATTTGCCTGTAGCATATCAGCCCCAGGTACAGGAGAAAATTGAAATAAAAGTAATGTACAAATACCTCTCAAAGGTCTTTTCCTGATTTTTATGGGGGCAAAATATGTAAAGTAATAAAAAAAAACACATACAAAATGTTTTCATTACATTTAATAATAACAGTCCAAACCGTAACATTTAGCCATGCCGCTGATGGCCCTCAAACGTTATATCACCTAAATATAAATGTGTGTGATGGAAAAGGGGCACAATTAAAAAATAAACTTATTTTATCACCACTTCTGCTGTTATAAAAAAAAAATTGATAAATAAAAAAAAGTGAAAAACAGACTTATTTATTTATACTATTTTCCCTCATATTATTGAAAAAAAATGTAAAAACTGCATAAAAATAATGCCTAAACCCTAAATGGGGAGGGTGCAGCTGTATTAGTGGACAAAATGACCAAGAAGTTGGAAGAAAATTTAAACAAGGGACTGTATGAAGACAACTACATATATAGCGTGCAAAATAATGAAGATAGAGAATTGGAAATTAGTAATAAATCAGAGGGTGTAGTAATAGTTAATAAGGACATGTTAAAAGGACATGGTTACCGACATTTGATGTACACATACGTCTAGGTCGGGTATGGGTACGTCATGGCGATCTTGCGCGCTCACAAGCAAGATCGCAGCATGGAAATTCAGCGGTATATTACTGTTTGGCTCATGTCGCATCCCCAGGGCCCGGAGGGGAGCTCCGGCCGCGGAGGATTAACCCCTCGATGTCACGACATCGTGGTCGCGACATCGCAGCGCTGGGCAGCAGGAGCTCACTCCTGCTGCCCGCGATTCGGTGCAGTAACGGCGCTATGCGCCGCTACTGGTCTCCCTACCAGACAGCCCGGACGCTAATTGACAGCATCCGGGGTTTCTGGTGACGTCACGATGCCCACCATGCATTGTGGGCAGCGTGCCTGACCGTTGCCATGGAGACCAGCACACAGCTCTAATCTGTGTGCTGATTTCCTGACGATCGTTCATGCAATTCTCCTCTGGGAAAAAGTGAAATAAGTGTGTAAAAGTAAAAAAAAAGTGTAAAAAAGTAAAACACAAACACAGAAAATAAAATAAAAACACGTGCGCCGCCCTTTTCTCCTTTACAACGCCAATTCCCCCAAAAAAGTTTAAAAATTAATAAATTACCCATTTCTGGTTTCGCCGCATGCGTAACAACCCACCCTGTAAATCTGTCACTTTAATTACCCCGTACGGCTAATGCCGTTAAAAAAAAAAAAAAAAACAGTCACAGAATTGCGATTTTTGTTCATCCCGCAGCACATAAAATGGAGTAAAAAGTCATCAAAAACTCATATCAACATCAAAGTGGTGCCAATTAAAACATCAGTTCATCCTGCAAAAAAAAAGTCCTTACACAGCTCTGTATACGGAAAAATGAAAACGTTATGGCTATTAGAAGATAGCGATGCATAAATATTGTTTTACACAATAAAAACACTTTTTATAAAAAAAAATTGTGCTTCCACATAAATAAACTATATAAATTGGGTATCACCATAATCGTCTCAACCCACAGAGTAAAACTAACTTTACACGGATACTGCACGGTGAACGCTATAAAAAAAAAAAAAAAAAACACTGCTAGGATTGCAGTATTTTCTTCACCCTGCCTTCCAAAAAACAGATTTAAAAGCGATCATAAAGTCTTGTCCCCCCAAAAAAGGATACCAATAAAAACGTCAACTCATCCCGCAAACAAAAAGTCCCTATACAGCTCCATAAACAGAAAAATAAAAAAGTTATGGCTCTCAGACTATGACGATGCAAAAACGTGTTTTCCTTTTCAAATAAAAGTGTTTTTATTGTGTAAAAGCAGTAAAACATTAAAAAAATATACAAATTTGGTATCACTGTTATCGTATCAACCTACTGAGTAAAACTAGTATGTCATTTATACCACACAGTGACCGCTGTAAAAAATAAAAATAAAAACACTACCAGGATTGCTGTATTTTGTACAAAATGCCTCACAAAAACCTTAATAAAAAGTGATCAAAGCATCACATGCACCCCGTAATGGTACTAATAAAAACATCAACTCATCTCGTAAAAAACAAGCCCACAATCAGCTCCGTATGCAAAAAATTTAAAAAGCTATGGCTGTCAGAATAGGACAACATAAAAATGCAACTTTTTATAAACTCACTTCTATTGTGTAAAAGTAATAAAACATAAAAAACTATATAAAATTTATATCATTGTAATTGTACCGACCCCCATAGTAAAGTTATCCTGTCATTTATCCCGTATGGTGAATACTGTAAAAATGAAGCCCAAAAACAATGGCCGAACTGCGTCTCCCCCTTCCCCCCTATTTTCATGGCCCAATGCTAAAAAAAAACTACGGAACACCTGTGCGCCCAAAATGCAAAATACACCTTAGATGAGATCCATGAGGGGCGTTGAATCCAAAATAGGGCAACTTCTGGAAAGTTTCACCTGTTCTAGTACTTTGGGGGCTTTGCAGATGCGACATGGCCCCACCAATATCTGTGCTCCAAAAGCCAAATAACACTCCCTCCCTTGTACACCCTGCCATGCGCCCAAACAGCAGTTTACACCCACATGTAGGGTATTGCCGAACTTGGAAGAAATTGCGTAACACAATTTGGGGGCTTTTTTTCCAGGATTCCTTGTGAAAATGTAATATTTTCAGCTAAAATTGCAGATTATTGGAAAATATATATATTTTTTTATTTTCAGAGCCGAACGCTAAAAAAATTTGTGAAACACCTGTGGGGTCGATATACTCACTGCACCTCTGGATATACTCTGTAAGGGGTGTAGTTTCCAATATGCAGTCTTTCTAGGGGAGTTTCTTAGGTTTTGGCACCTTAGGAAAATCCGAAAACTAAAAGGGCCCTTAAATAAAATTGTAATGAAATGGCCCCCAGAGTCCCAGTAGGTGTCCCCCTATTCTGAGGCTTGTGGTTGAGCCAAGTAGCGCACTGGGCCACATATCGGATATTTGAAAACGGCAGAATTGGGGAATCAATTTTAAAAGTTGCATTTCTCTGATACATTTACTTTATTCTGTGAAAAATGGAAAAAAAATTGAAATCTGCAAAAAAAGTGAAATTTTAAAATTTTTCACCTCCCCTTTGTTTAAATTTTCTGTGAAAATCAAAAGGGTCAACAAAACTTTTTAATGTTTTTTTAAAATTTTAAAGGGGTGTATTTTTTTAAATGGGGTCTTTTATTGGGTATCTAACTACAGGCCCCTAAAAAGCCACGTCAAAATTAGGGTCCCAAAAAAAACTATTTTGCAAATTGTCTTGAAAAAGTAAAAAATTTACTACTATATTTCTAAGCCCCTTTAATGTGGTACAAAAAAAAAACATTAAAAAAAATTATGCCAACCTACATAGACATATAATGATGCTAGTTATAAACTATTTTTAATGGAACAACTTCTGTCTTACACGCGAAATTTTTTGAAATTTAAAATTGCAAATTTTTTGCAAAATTTTTATGATTTTTTTATATTTTTTACAAATAAAAAGGACTTTTTGGACCCCAAAATGTATTATAACTTAAACACAATGTGTCCAGAAAAAAAATCCTGAAACACTTGGGTAGGGGAAAAATGTCAAAAAGTTTTTTTCAATAAAAATGACACATGTCAGATTTTAAAACCAGGGCTTGTCAGGAAGGCCCAAAAAAAGGCTCCGGCGGTAAGGGGGTTAATGGGAAAGGAAAATATGCATTTGTGTAAAATCGTGTCTGAAGCCAAGATTACGGGAAGATAAAGATTGAGGAAATGAACATGTGGAGTCATTATGGGGTTTTTTAAAACCCCTGGAGATAATAACAATAAAAAAAATTATATTACAGGGTTCTTAAAACCAAAATATTAAAACCCAAGGAAGATGTACTGCCAGACAAATGATAGGGTAAAAAATAGGGTTTTGTTATGGGTGACTTTAAACCCAACAGAAAAATGGGAAATTAAACCTGTGGCTCTCATAAAGGGGAAAAAGGTTTTTTTTAATAATAAGGACAATTTGCTTTCCCAACTGTTGAGGGGGCCAATTAGAAGAAAGGGCCCCCTTTGATTAATATTGACTAACAGACTGCAGAGTAACCAAGGGTTTAGGTTGGGGGGCACCTGGAAATACGACCACAATTTTAAAACATTTCCCCTTATCCTTTTAGGGGGTATTTTTTCAAAGGGGCCACAAAAAAAATTGAATTTTTTCCTTCCCGAAATTCTTTACTTTGGGGAGGCCCTAAATGTTTGACTGGGGGAAGTGTTTTAAAAAAAAAAAAGAAAAAATAATAAAGGGAAATACAGACCTTATGGAAATAAAATAATTAGAAACAGGAAAAACCAAGGTGGATCAACAAAGATGTAAATGAGACAAGAAATAACAAAAAGAAAGTGTTTAAGCTCTTTAAAAAGGAGGACAGTGAAGAGACACTAAAAAAATATAAGGAAAAAGATAAAATATGTAAAATAATGATAAGGACAGCAAAGCTGGAGACATAGAGGCAGATTGCAAAGAGAGTAAAACTAACCTCGAAATATTTTTTAACTATACAAATAGTAAAAATATTAAAAATGAAAATGTTGGCCCTTTGAAAAGTATTGAGAGAGATATTGTGGAGGGCGATGAGGAGAAAACAAACCTATTAAAAAAAATTTTCTCCATCATATTAACCAAGGAAAATGACCTTCCTTCCACCTTGAATGTTTCTTATCTAACCCAGGAAGAGGTGAAGCTCCGCCTTAAGAAGATTAAAATAGACAAATCACCAGATCCTGTTGATATATACTCCCGTGTCCTAAGAGAGCTAAGTAATGTTATATATAGGCCAATATTCTTAATATTTATGGAGTGTAGAGTAACTGGGTATGTCCCAAAGGATTGGCGCATAGCAAATGTGCTGCCAATATTTAAAAAGGGTTCAAGAAGTGATCCTGGAAACTACAGGCTGGTAAGTTTAGGTTGTAGGTAAAATGTTTGAAAGTTTTTTAAGAGATGCCATCCTGGAGTATCTCACTGAAAATAAATGTATAACACCATTCCAGCATGGGTTTATGAAGGATTGTTCCTGTCAAATTAATCTCATCAGCTTCTATGAGGAGGTAAGTTCTAGACTGGATTGGGGTGAGACATTGGATGTTATATACTGTAGCTAGATTTTTCTAAAGCATTTGATACTGTGCCACATAAAAGGTTGGTAAGTAAAATGAGAATGCTTGGACTGGGGGAAAATGCAAGTGGGTAAGGAACTGGCTGAGTGATAGAAAACAAAGGGTGGTGATTAATGGTACATACTCAGACTGGTTGCCTGTTACTAGTGGGATATCACAGGGTTCAGTATTGGGCCCTATTCTCTTTAATACTTTCATGGATTACGCAGTAGAATATCAATCTTTGCAGATGACACTAAGCTCTGTAAAGTAAACAACATAATAGAGGTTAATGTATTATTACAAAGTGATCTGGATAAATTGGAGACCTGGGTGGAGAAATGGCAGATTAGGTTTGACACAGATAAATGTACGGTTATGCACATGGGAAGGAAAAATCCATTCCATGATTACTTGTTAAATGGAAAAACGCTGGGAAAAGGTGACATGGAGAAGGATATGGGAATCCTAGTGAACAGTAAACATAATTGTAGCAGCCAGTGTCAGGCAGCAGCTGCCAAGGCAAATAGGATCATGGGGTGTATTAAAAGGGGCAAGTCACTGGTCACACCACACATGGAATATTGTATACAGTTTTGGGCACCAGAGCACAGGAAAGACATTGTAGAGCTTGAACAGGTACAAAGGCGGGCAACAAAAATAATAAAAGGTCTAGCAAGATTAGGGTTATTTAGTTTAGAGAAAAGATGGCTTCGGGGGGATATAATAAATATGTATAAATATATTAAAGATCAACACAGAGATCTCTCTCAAGACTTATTTATACCCAGGACTGTATCCAGAACAAGGAGGCATCCTCTACGCCAAGAGGAAAGAAGGTTTCTACATAAACATAGAAAGGGATTTTTTACTGTAAGAGCAGTGAGACTGTGGAACTATCTGCCAAAGGAACTTGTAATGGTGAATTATCTAACAGAATTTAAAAGGGTCTAGATGCATTTATAGAGTTTAATAGTATAACAAGTTATAGTGACTAGGATTCTGGAGAAGGGTCGTTGATCCAGGGATTTATTCTGCGAGGTTGGAGTTGGGAAGGAATTTTTCACTAAAATGAGGACAATTATCTTCTACCTCATGGGGTTTTTTGCTTTCCTCTGGATCAACACTGTAGCACAAAAGGCTGAACTGGTTGGACGTCTGTCTTTTTTTCAGCCTTACAAACTAATGTATCACAAAATAAAGGCAAAAAACTAGTATAATAACCAAGTGCAATAAAGCTTTTTAGCATTCGAACCTTCATGCACTACAGAAATGAAAAATGTGCCTGTTCAGGAACTGGCTAACAGGTTTTAAATGCTATGTGAAGGTCAGAATGATTGTCTGATTTTTCAAAGCAGCCCTATACATATCTAGTATTTTCTTCACCTGGGACAAAACTTCACTTCACTGCTCTAGCCCTGCATCTAAATACCTTGGTCAAGGCAAAGTGGTTTTTTTTTGCACCCCATACACCAGTATCACTTGGTAAAATAGTATAAACCCCTTAACGCCACAGAGATTTTTTTTTTTACATTGTGTTTAATTTTGCTTTCCCACCTTGCAAAAGCAAAAAGTGTTTTTTTTTTCCATCTACATAGATATATGAGGACTTGTCTTTTTGCCCGACAAAATTTACTTTTCAATACTATACAATATAAGTATATAGGGCCACATGTATGAAAATTGTCTAGGTCTAAAATTCACTTTGTTTCCCATAGCAACCAATTAAGCCCCCCCCCCCCTTTCATTTCATATAGTGCTCTGGAAAAATGAAAGGGGCGTTCTAATTGGTTGCTATGGGTAACAAAGTGAGTTTTAGACCTAGACAGTTTTCATACATGTGGCCCATAATGTCCTGGGACACCCAAAAAAATTATTTGTTAGGTGGACGTGAAATAACACAAACACTTTCTGTATACTTTTTCGGATGCAGCAATACCAATTATATTTCATTTGTCTTCTTATACCCCCTGGGATACTTGATCAATAGGGGACACAATCACTTGTACACAATCCTGAAATACTAACAAGTGCAACACAATACATAGAAGACACTGAGGGACTTCTCCAGTCTCCTCCCTGGTAAACAAAGGCTCTGTGCTGAGGAAAGGCCTGGGCTAGCTGTCACTCTCGCTCTCTCAGAAGGCTAGTTTGCTTACATAAGCACTGGTGTTTTCTGGCTGGCTTGCTGGTCAATAGGCTAGTGATCCAGGATTTCTGGCTTGGTATCTTCAGAATCCTCTTCTGGTCACAAGGGCAGTCTGGCAGAGTCTCTTTTGCTAACCACCAGTCTCTATCTGAAGAACCACTAAGAACACTGAGTGCCAGCCTTTTATACAGTTTCCAGATTTTCTAGAATCTTCTACTGGGAGGAGTGGAAAAGCACAACCCTTACAACAACATTATTACAATTTCAGTCTCTCATACATTTGTATAGATCTTCCATTCTGGCCTATGGAAATGACTCAGCATCTTTTCCAGATGGTGCAAAAGTCACTGTCTAAGATTTTCCCTCCAAACTCAACTGTGCGTCTTACCAACTTCTGAGTCCATCTTTCAGTATTAGCTGGCTATGTGTTAACTTTTCCCACAGTGTAGATGTATATTACAGAACATATTATAATAAATAATTTAAGCTGGGTTTAACAATTTAAAACTGTAAATAAGTACATAACACTAAAAACCATAATACCAAGAGAGTAAGGTGTTGATGGCTGTGCATATTAGTAATAGAGTGAAAGTCCACAGTTCAAAGTACTCTTACTCTAGGGCACTACACCTTCTATGTATAGAACAGGCTCAGCATAGAACAGGCTCAGGAATAAATCTATACCTTTGCCATGCCATAAATACATGGCAAATATCAGGAAGGGGTCTAACTTGTATTCAATTAAATCAGCAGTGTGTGCATTGCTTTGGTCTTTCTCAATTATGATTATTATTATTATTATTATTATTTATTTTTGAGCGCCCTTGGTTCCAGAGCGCTGTACATTTAGGTTTCATACATAACATAGGTCAAACAAGGTGACAAATTAATAACTAACAACTGGTACAGAAGGAGAGAGGTCCCTGTCCGTGAGGGCTTACAGTCTACAAGGAAGGTGGGAAGAGACAGAAGGTGAGGGGCAGACATGGTTGTGGATAGTGTAGTGACAGCAGGGTTATTGTTGCTTTTGAGGCTGGTGAGAGTGGGGGAGAGTCTGAGGTGTTGGGGCAGTGAGTTCCAGAGTATGGGGGAAGCACGGGAGAAGTCTTGGAGACGGTTATGTGAGGAGTTGACACGGGGAGAGCAGAGAAGAAGGTCCTGTGAGGAGCGGAGATTGCGTGAGGGGAGATATCTGGAGATTAAGACAGATATGTATGGGGGAGAATGGTTATGTAGAGCCTTGTAGGTCAATCCATAAGTGACCACAACACATCAAAAGAAATAGCCCCAAACACAATCCATAAACAACGGGCAACTTCTATTCTTTTTTCATACATATATTCACCACAGATAAACAGGGACTTACATTCCCAATTACTTCTTTGGGCAGTAGGAGCACTTGGGTAGGGAGGAATAGTAGTGACGATGGGGTTCTGTTTAATAATAATGCATCAATTCCTTTTGTGCGCTGGTAACAGGGTGACACTGGTTTAATGTAGGACTTTGCTGTCAGCTGCTGGTTGTGTTATTACTGAATATTTTTAGTAATACAGGAACTCCATCCTTTCTTGGCTTCCAGAAATAATGGATTTGTGAAAATCACAATAATGCTCGAAAAGTGGTCTAGGAAACTGGATTTTATTGCCACCCAGTGGTCATACTGCAGATGATCTTGCCACTTCCAACGCTAGAACAGTAAACTTTGAAATTTGGCTTTATCAGCTTGAAAGCCAGAATTAAAAAAAAAGAAAAAAGCCATTAAAATGTGGATAAAGATTCTGGTGATTTTTCTTTTGAGGTGGGACCCAGTGCAAATGCATCTTACAATCAGTCAGCCACCATAGCAGGCAGATTTTCAGGTGGTCTTCTCTATCCATTTTTTTAATTAGCCCTTCTAACAAAGGATTTTAACCCCTCATTGACCAGCCTAATTCAAGCCTTTTTTGTAGCATTACAAGAGGCTTAAAGATTTTATTTTTCCATTGACATATTAGACCTTTTTTGTGCCACATGAGATGTTTTTTTAAGGGCGTACATACTTGATTAATGGAATAAGGGAATGGAATAAAAAAGCAATTCTACCTTTTTATTTTCGTTTTAAACTTACACATTCGCTGTCTAGTAAAACTAACATAATAACTTCTCCTCTCTGGGTCTTATTGTTAGGTTGCTTATGGGATGATTGAGAGAGCCCTCTTCATCTGAAACCACTGAAATGCCACAATGAAATGCCACTATGGTATCAAAGGGGTAAAATGTTTGTAATCAGAGGTTTCCCTGATTTCAGCTATTAATGCAGGACACCTATGGTGAACAACTCCTGCAGTACCATAAAAACACAATGCACAGTGCAGACTGTAGAAAACGATTGAGAAAATGCCATTTATTTTGTGTCACACATGTAAGTAAACCAGCAAAGAAGACAAAGAAAATGACGGATATAAAATATCAGTGACAATCATGTATTCCATCATCCTTGGTGTCCCTAGAACCGGCACTTCCCGTATACAACTTTCAGCTGTGAGTTTTTTTCAGTCTTGTCTTAGAGCACCCCCTACTGTTCATCAGTAATATAAAATCCTAACATGACACCTCATCATAGTAATAAATCATTTGTTTAATATGTTGTATAATGTAACAATATAGTTATTACATGTAGAAAACTTTATACAAACTTGTTAAAAAATATACATGCTTACAGAACTTGGCATATTGGCATAACAGACAACACAATACACTAATTTAGTGCATGTAAAAAAACAAAGGACTGATGCGTTTCGGATAAGGATGTTCTCTATGGTTCAGATGAGCCTTCAATTCAATTCGTCACAAAATGGTGAAACCCATACGGGCCTCTCATACAGTTCAGAATTCTGTAACAGTCCTTAAAAGTTTATGAAAAACATTCTACACAACCCACGTGGCTTCAATGCAAGGGTTTTTTTAATTGTGGCAGCCATCCATGTAAAACCTGCAGGTTCATAGCTCCTACTCAAACTTTTTCCAGTGGTACACGTACTTATCGGATTAATCAGTATTTAAATTGTAATACCGGTGGGGTCATTTACATTATTCGATGCAGTATATGTGACCTCACTTATGTGGGGTGTACATCTCGTAAATCTAAGATCAGGATACTTGAAAATTTAAATGCCATAAAAAATTCTACAGGACACAATCTCGGGGCATCACATAATTTTTTGGAGACCCATCATTTCAGCTTACAAGGGTTTCAAGCTTTTGCCATCGAGAAAGTTAATTTGGGTAAATGGGGAGGTAATTTGGAACACAAATTAAGAGATCGAGAAGCGTTCTGGATCTATACGCTCAATTCCATTGTCCTTCATGGGTTAAACATACGTAATGAAATATTATTTCATTATTGATAGCATTAGTTGTTTTTGGTATTTATAGCTCCCTGTAGTTGCATTTTTGTTTTTTTTTCTATAGTTGGTATTAACTGTAACACCTCCTGCTATTTCTAAAGGTTTGTTATATATTCATGATTACATTCTGAGTTTTATTATGTCAGCTTTATTCCTGTTTTAGTATTGTGTTTTTTAGTACATGTGCTTTGTCACTGTTCTCACCTGGCTGGTAGCTCAATTGACACTTGTTCTCTGGTATCTTGTTGCGGCCCGACGATATAACAGAGGGGAGAGTTCTCATGTTTGCCTTGTTGCGACCGTGGCGGGACTTAACTCCACCCCTTTTCAGGGTGGCGTCCTGTGACAAGTCGCTTCTCGGCGTCCTTGTGTTGCTCCTCCCCCAGTTTTGGTGACGCATGTGCTAGTTACCGGTGGGCTGAGTTGCAGTACGCTCCAACTCAGGTGAGTATCATGTTTGTATTTGTCCATTGCCTATATAAGACAAGTTGATAGAGTGTTTATTTATGCTACGATGAAGTGTCCGGTTGGACTCGAAACACGTCAGCTCTTTATTTATGTCTCCACTGTTGTAAATTTGTCTCCACATTTGGATTTCATTAAAAGCATCCAGTTTTAAATTGCATCACCTGAGTTGCTGGCATCTATTTTTTCCTTAAAGGGTACCTGTCACATAGGTTATGCCCCCCCTTGCTGAGGACAGCACAAGCTAGTGTCAGACATGCTGTTCCCAGCACTGTGCCCCTTTTTCTGTACGATGCAGCAGTTTTAGAGCATTTACCCCTCAAATCTTATTCATGAGTAGATTTTAGCCCCACCCACCAAAGGCTAGCCCCGCCCCCTGACAGTTATTCACATGTTTCTACCTATTCAAAGTAATAGGTTTGTCAGTTGAGGTGGGCGGGGCTAGCCTCAGGTGGGCAGTGTTTGAAAAAAAACTGACTCTTCGAATGACTCTTCCTGGCCGATAACTGCAGATTTGAGCATTAAATACACAAAAACTCCAGCATCTTACAGAATAAGGAACACAGCGCTGGAAACAGCATGTCTGACACTACCTTGTTCTGCCCTCAGCAGGGGGGGCATAATCTATTTGACAGGTTCTCTTTAAAAGTTTATACCTGTGTATAGTGGAACTTACTGCGTCCTCTCTCCAGGTCAGGATAGTATGGCTGCGATGTTTTGGGGGACCACCCCCTTTGTCAAGCAGACCTGAGGTGGTGACACGGCTCACTTTTAAAGCCTTCCAGTCACATGATAATCATCACGTGCTCACAAATATACGCAAGCATTGCTAAAACAAAATACATTTTCTTTACCCCAAAGCATCTGCATTTATAGCCTCATATCATGTTAATAATACAACACTTCAACTTATTATTAAACATATTATTCAGCAGGCTCTATAATGCATAGCAAGAACCTGCTTCTTTATGGATGTACATATATTAACACCTCTATGTTGGGCATACGATACCTCAATCGAGGTTTGATACATTGCTAACCGATATAGAGCTATCATAGACATTTACCCTTTAGAAAATATAAAGACAACATATGCTAACCTTGCCTAGTAGATGCATTTTACCTCAATCTAATCGACCAATTATACTTCACAGAAAGACTCCCCAATTACACTCTTCGTTTAACCCCATCAGAGACAGGGATGGCATATGTGTAATCTAATATACCTCTCTCTGTAACAGCCGTATCCTAACTTGTTCTCAATCCACCGCTTCAATATGCTCTAAAACACACCACTTCAAATCGCTGACATTATGTTGGTTCTCAAAAAAATGCTTGGCTACAGACTTTTTGCCAAATTTTTTAGTAGTTCATATTTCCTCCTCTTTCATTTGTTTCTTTGTACTTTTAAACAATCTAATTTGGGAACGATGTTCGTTGATTTTGATTCTCACTTGGCGGGTTGTTTGGCCCACATACACTTTGCCGCATTTTAACATGTAAACCACATCTGTGGAGTTACATGTGAAATACTCTCTGCATTGGATGGGAAAACCCTTAGTTGGATGAGAGAGACTCGTTCCTTTAGTGATACTGGTGCAATTTTGGCATGAGAGGCAAGGATATGTACCTTTTTTCTGTGTACGCAAAAACTTTTGCCTAGGTGTAGTCTTTCTCATATCTGAATGTACTACATAGTTACCTATCATGCGGCCCTTCCTGTAATTAAACCTAGGTTTCTCAACAAACATTTTACCATAGATAGGGTCACTTTGGATGGTCTTCCATGATTTTAATATAGTATCCTTGATTAATCCTGCGTGTTCATCAAACACAGAAACAAAGTCAATTCATCTTGCCTTATCCTTGGTTCCCTGTCTTCTAATATTTCTGATAGTTTCTCGAGATATTTTCCCAATTTCCTCTCCTATTTTTTCCACCTCTCTCCTTGTATAACCCCTGTCCACAAATTTCTTTATCATTTTAGTTTTATTAGCATGGTATTCATCATCTGTGGAGCATATACACCGTATCCTGGCAAATTGCCCCATTTAGTTACATAAGGTGTATGATAGCTTTCAAAGTGAAGCAGATTGTTGTTTTGTTGTTTTTTTCTTAAATAGGGTAGCTTCTAATCTATCTGCCACCCTATTTACTGTAACATCTAAAAAATTAATAGTATCCCTAATTTTTGTTATGTTAAATTCCAAAAGGGGGTGTATTTGGTTAATAAAATGGTTAACTTCGACCAGCTCATTCTCCGTACCTCTCCACAACACAAATATATCGTCCACGTACCTTAACCACGTTTTAATCATGTGGCCATAGTGGCCGATATAAGCAGTCTCAATAGACTCAACATAGATATTTGCATAACTCGGAGTGACAGGGGACCCCAACGAGGTCACCTGCCGCTGCAAGTATAAATCCATGCCGAATCTGGAATAATTTCTGGATAGCACAATGTCCAATAAGGACATCAGGAACGCAATTTTCTGATTAGTTAGCCTATGATCTCCACTTAGTCGATATCTAACAGCACTGTTTCCTTCTTCTACCGATATATTAATGTATAAACTTTTTATATCAAATGTGCACAAGTAAGAAACATTGCTAACTTCCAAACCCTCAATTTTGTCCAAAAAATAATTGGTGTCTTTTAAGCTGTCTTTTAAGCAGCATGGTAATTTTTGAACAATCTCTTGTAGATTGCCATCAATGTCTGACGCTAGTGGTTGAAAAACTGAACCTATACCCGAGACAATTGGGCATCCGGGGGGTCAGTTAAAGATTTGTGTATCTTTGGGACTAGGTACAACAGAGGGGCTTGTGGAAAAACTTTTAAGGACTGTTACATAATCCCTCTCTACCTTTGCCTCTCTACCCGAGGCACACAATCTTAAGGTTTGCTGTTAGCATTGCTTCTCTAAGAGAATTAAGCACGGCCTGTACTTTGGGTAGATGACTGTCCTAGTCCTTGTTAAATAATAATAATAATAATAATAATAATAATAATCTTTATTTACATAGCGCCAATATATTCCACAGCACTTTACAATATAGAGGGAATAAGCACAGACAAACCAGACATTACATTATAAAAAAGCTACTTACAAATGAGACACAAGGTGTGAGGGCCCTGCTCACAAGAGCTTACAATCTATTAGGGTGTATGGGTGAGACAAAGGGTGACAAGTGCTTGGTTTACAATGGTCCAGCCATGTGACATAAATATGGGGTAGTATAGTTATGCCATCTAGAAACACTGATGCATAACGACAATGGGGTTTGAGGATGACATCCACCTTTGAAAGGTTGCCGGAGCCCAGTGCAAACCAAAAGTTAGACAGACATACTGGTACAGACAGTCTCGTGTGGCAAAAGCTTTATTAGTGGGCCTGCTAGATCCATCGCAATCCTCTCAAAAGGTACCTTTATGATGGGTAATGGCGCCAGAAGACTCCGGAAATGAGGCATCAAAGCTATTAACTGACACTCCAGGCAGGATTCACAGTACTACTTTACATCAGTGTACACCCCTGGCCAGAAACACCTCTAGATAATGCGCTCTTTGGTCTTTTCACTCCCTAATTGACCTCCTAACACATGCTTGTGAGCGAGGTCTAAGACCATTCTCCGATAGGGCTGTGGTACCACCAAATATTCCACAAACTCCCCACGGACTTGATCGACCTGATATAACAGCTCCTGGTTGACTGCCATATGTGGGAACACTGTTTCAATCCCTGGGCATTGAGACTCACCATTCACAACTTTAACATTTTCCCTGTTTTTTACCAAGGTGGGATCTCGGAGCTAAGTCATCCCAAAATTATCCCACAAGAGCTCTAAGTCAGGCATAGCAGCCACTTCTTCCTGTTCCTCAGTTTCGCCTGCAGGAATGGTTAGGGGAAAACTATCAAAATTCACTGTGGTCACCCCTACAGCCTGAACCATAGCCTTGGGGTCAAACGGTTCTGGGTAAACAAGAGATGTAATACCACTATTATCAACAGAAGATGTTATATAGTTTCACCATTATTCCCAGAGTAGGGGGAAGTATCTCTTCAAGATCATTGTGTGCATTAGGGACCTAACAACACCCACTTCATGAGATGCCAATCCACACGGAGTCTCCAGTTTTCCTAGGGCGGTAGGGTACTCCTTGGTGTCCCCATAAAGGCACAGGACCCCTACAACCTGTCCGGTGAGGGAACTTAAGATCAACCAGGCTGGCATGCACTAGAATGACCAGACTCCCAGAGTCCAGTATGGCCATTACAGGTTAGCCGTTCACCTTGATGTGACACAGCTGCAGATCAGTTTCTGACACAGTCTAAGCAGAGCACACTGGCCTTGCTAATAAGGAGCTCGCCTAGCGATTTACACTCCATGGGCTCTACGGTAAGGGGGCAGTTTGCGGCCATATGCCCAGGTCCATGACACCGCCAACACTATATGTGGCCCCGGTCTCCTTGAAACTCTGCCCTTGGCTGGACTGTCCATTTGGGACTTTTCCTCTCTATATCATCCCTCTCTGGGCCACCTCCCTTTGGGCCATTTTTCACCCCCCCCTTTTGATTGGGGGGACAGTCTTTACAAGACTTTTGGGCTAATTTCTGCCCCCGGGGAATTAAAAGCACCAGAGGCACAGCTTGTAGTAAGTTCTTGATGGTCTTATACCTCTCGACGAGGTTAACGAGGTGTTCTGCATCTTTGGGGTCACCTTGTCCAACCAAGTGCTGGATCTCCAGGGGCAGAGAGCAGATAAACGTGTCCAGAACCACCTTTTCCACCATTTGTGCAGGCATAGACTCTGCCGACTGTAGCCACTTTTTCACCAGGTAGGCCAGATTGCAGGGGAGTCGCTAGTCAGTTTTATCCGGGGGCCCGAAAACCCGTGCCACAAAATAAACTCCCGAGTTTCCCGGCAGCTGCCCGGGGGGAAAAAGCGCTGATGGTCTCTTCAACTGTAATTTTGGGCCTCGAAACACTTTAACACGCTGCTGAAAGGGGAA
>JAODAL010013064.1:0-92759 GCA_025379985.1 Phyllomedusa bahiana
AGCAACATTTTTTTTAAGCAGTTTCCCAAAAACAGGTTTTTGGCCCCTTTTAAATCTTGTGAGAAACTTTAATTTTTGGCCACTTTGCAACAATTCTTTTGAAACCTTTTTTTTCCAATTGCCAATTAGCCCACGGCTCCCCAATAGGAAACGTCATACATTTCGGCCGCCATTTGGCTCGGCCCAGGGGTTTTCAGCCTCGGATCGCCGCTTGGGTTAAAAGGTTTTTGCACATGCCAGCGGTTTGGTTTTCAATCGGCCTCGCCAGTTTTTTTAAAGACGGGATAACGAAAAAAAAACCTCACGCCGTTTGGCATAAATACACATAAGTGGCCCCACTCCCCTGATCTTTGTCTACCACACAGGCCACCAAAACCACGTACCCCTTATTTTTGCAATCTACCTGGGGGCCAGAGCCCTTTCCTTGGCTCCGCGGCTGCCCCACTCCAAACAGCGACCACCCCCCCCCTGTTTTCCTGGACAGAGGCTTTTGTGGGCTCCGGGGCCCATCCCAAAAAACCCCCTGCCTGGAAAAACCGGGGATAGACACCCCCCAACACATTGCCTACCCCCAAAAGACCCAAAACCCCAAAAATGGCTATGACGACTCCCAACTGCTACTGTGAGACAGCTAAATGGAGGGCCTTTAATCCCCCGGGCCAGGTCCCTTGATGGCGTGTTGCTTGTGGTTTTCGTATAGTCCCCTTCGGGCAAAAACATGCAAACGCTTTGCTGTGTCGGTCCAGTATTACAATTGACGTCCGGGGGATTACATTTCCCTGATTATCTTTGGTGGCAATAGTGTTATGAGATCTAGGGCCTTTCGCCAAATTGCTAAAAATTGCTCTTTTTCCCAAATTGGAATAGACATCCTCCCTAAAATGATTTTTCCCCCTCTCTGTTTTTCATCCAATAGAACCCTTCTTTTCCCGTTCCCCAAGTCCCCTAATTTTAGCGTGGGGGGGGGCCCTAAATTTGTTAGGCGAACTAAAATTGCCCCTTCAGTTCCAAAACCTTGGTTTTGGATTTTCTTTTTCCCCGCAGTGTTGGAAATTATCTTCCCCCCGTAAAAACCCCCTTAGTGTCCCCAAAAATAATGGTGGGTTGCCCTTGTGAATTGTTTTTCACCCTTTTGTAATCCACCCCCCAAATTTCGATGCAATTTTTTAAACCCTACCGATTAGGTAGGATGGGAAGGGCAAAATTTTTTCCACTCCCCGCGGTGTGAAAATCGCTTATGAGATGGATAATGGGGGAATGATTAGAAATGATAAAAGATTTCATTGACGTCCCTCCCCTCGCCGAATTTTTGGGGGGGGGAATAAAGGGGTAAAGAGCGTGACCATGATGTATGGACAGGGAAAAAAGTTTTTCCCCCCGGGTGAAAGTCCCCCCGATGTCAGCGAGCAATTTCCCAGGAACGCCCAAACATTTTCCTCTTTTTCCACCCTTTCGTTTTTCTTCTAAGTGATGATGGACCGTTTCATGTCCCCCCGAAAACCTTCGAGGTGTGTCATCACCCATGCACTCTTGTTGTTTTAAAAGAATTGTTTGTTATTCCCATTTGGGCCATATGCTTTAAAATATTGCAATTCCCCTATTAGCAATTTCAAACACTATTTAGGGTTTCCCCTCTGAATCCTGTATCTGAGTTATCCCGGGGGCATGCTAGTTTTTTGTGGATTAAAAGGAACCCCCCCTTTTTTTTCCTTAGGGGGATCCAAAAACCTACCTACTCCTCTTTTTTAGCCAAATGAAGTCAATGATTAGTGCGTCTCTTGCAAAAGTGAAACATTGTTTTTAAAATTTCTATAGTGTTGGGGTCATCATTTTTTTTCCCCGGGGACTAAGCCCCTTAATTTTCCCAACGAAAATAAAGGTAACATTTAAAAGCCGCTTACGATATAGGGGGGGGAAAAATACAACTCTTTTTCCTTTTGTATTTAAAAAAAAACCCCCGCCGGGATATTGCTCCAAAAATTCAAAAAATTCAAACCCAAAACTTAAAAAAAACCCCCAACAAAAACTTTTGGGGCCATCCTTAGAATGGACGACCTTTTTCCCCTCGGTCCCCTCCCCAGAAGAAAAGCCCAGGGGGGAAGAGAAAAGGGGGCTAACTCCCCTCGAGGGGGCTTATGCTTCACCTCTTCCCGCCCTGAAGAAGCAAATATTTTTAACTCCTCCTCCGTTAAAGAAATGTACTCAAATAAAGCCCTGTTTTTAAAACCTAAAATTTTGCTTTTTAGAAATTTAATCCCATCCAAACAATTTCGTTAAAATCATTTTTGGGAAAAATACCCCCCTTTAAAAGGCCCCAGTGTCCCTTCCCTTAGAGCATAAAACCTTTCAGAGCTACTCTCACTCTACAAAATAACGTAAGGGGGGTAAGTCAAGTCAAGGGCCCAAGGGGGAAGTGATTCTTGGTTCTTTTGGGCAAGAGGAGGCTTTTTGGCGTGTCCCCTCTGCCCCACGTTTCTCTAAAGGTTTTGGGGTCCATGATTTTTGGGGGGGTAGCCCCCGGTGGGGTTGCGATGCATTTGAGTGTCCTTTCCAAATAGAATTGGCCTCCTCTGGGGGGTTATGTGAGGAAATTCTGCAGTATAGACCCCGGGACCCCAAAATTTTTAAAGTTTTTCCGTCGGAAGGGTTCCCCAACCTCTACTTTGTCGTTTAAAACGTTGTTATCTGAAAACGTCTTTCAGCTGAGATCTTAAACGCCTGACCCATTTCTAAGATTGCACTTGAATCCAGTTCCCCTTTTGCGGTTGCTGTGTCAGGGGATGTCCCCTTTTATTGTTTAAAAATATTGGCCTGGGGATTGCTAAGTTCTTGAATGGCGCATCGGCTTTTAAACCCCGTAGCTATTTTGCTTTAGTTATCTTTGGGGGGTTAAAGGTTCCATGGACACGCACCCGGTGTGGAGGGTGCTGCCTTTTGTGGGGGGGGCTCCCCCCCCTTTGTGGAGTTCAGGTGCCCTATGTTTTTTGTTCAGGCATCTTGCCCCCCCTTTCCTTGCTTCGGCCCTTTTGATTTCCCCATTTTCTGGAAGTAACGGTCCATGCACCCCGGACCAGGTAGGCGAGGGTTATCAGATAGTATATGGCGACCGAAAACGTAAGGTGATGGAATTGGTTTACGTGTAGTCACCTTTTTTGTTCAAATGCGTCTGCAAATGGTTTTGTTCTCAAGGAGAGGGTTTTCGGAACCACTCGCCCCCGGGGGGTAGCGTAGGGGGCCCGGTTGTGGTCTTCTGTTCCGCTATATGTGGGTCTAATTTCTCAGATCGCAGTCTCTCACCCCTCTGGCCTCTGCACAGGAGTGTCAGAAACAGTAACTTTAGTGTGGGGTATCTCCCATTACCCACACCCAGAAAAGGGGAATCTTAGGGGGGAAGTCCCAAAGGATAACCCCTAAGGATTCTAGAGGGGCCGTGGGTCAGCTGTTGTGCTTGAGGGGGCGTGAAGAAGGTGTGGCGGGAACGCCCAAAGATGGCGGGTAGCGTCTGCTTCTGGGCGTCTCCTGCCTTGTTTGGGGGGGTATTATAGTGGGCACGGGTAGATTAATATTCAAGGGGCCCCTTGGGGGCTGGCTGAGAGGGGTGTGTCCCCGCTGTACCCGCACGCTGGATTTCTCTTTTTCATGCGCTCGCTCTCGCTGCCCGTGCCCCGTACCTCCACTCCTTTTCCGCCTCCCTGCTCCGGATGTAATGTCAGACAGAGGTTTGTTCAGAGCTTCGCCCGCCGGCACCCCGTTTTAAACCTAGCGGGCCTTTCCTCTCCCCCCTCTCTTGCGTGTCTGTGTGGGCCCCAGGGGCCCTTCGCGGGGTTTGTTGCCGGGTTTTGGGACTTCTCCGGAGTCGTCTTCATGCTTCGCTCATGGCGGCGCCGGGAAACCGGGTTCTTAGGGTTTCTATGAAACCCGTAATAAAACGTACATGGCAGAAATAAAAATAAGACTCCGAAAGTTTGCCGATCTCTATATAAAATAAAAAATAATTGGGGGAAAACGAAAAAAAAATATATTAAAATCAATAAATTCATTTTTTTTTTCTTTATTTTTTTACACCCCTACTTTATCATTGGGTTTAATGAAATTTAAAAAATAAAAAATTTAAATTTTTTTGAATTTATTTTTTTTTCGTCACCCCTATTATTGTTCATTTTATTAGAGATGTACAACTTCGTAGTTTATCATTTTATTTCTGCCATGTACAGTTTTATTACGATTGCATAGAAAACCCCTTAAGGGGTCGCTCTCCATTGGCCAAAAACCCCCCGCCTCTTTTTTAACTGAGCCAATCACAAACAGACTCGCTTTGCTATCTTTTTTCCCCATAGAAAAACTATGGGTAAAATAGCTCACCCCTGTTTGGCTAAACAGGCGAGCCCCTCTTCCCCCAAAAAATCCAGTACTGAATACCCTGGACAGTAAAAATTTTTAGGGGCCCTTCCTAGCTCCACTCAAAAAAGATGCCTACAAAGATTGGGGGATTCATTCTGCCCCCTGGCTCAACCAATCAGCTCTTTCTCCCTTTTTTTACTGATTTTGAACTGCCCCCCTTTTTCTTTGATTCTCAAACTTCTCCATGGGGTTAAAAGGGTTCACTGCGCCCTTTTTGTTTGGTTGGTTTCGGGCCCCCCCAAAATAAAGAGCTTACAGAATTTGAATTCGTTTTCCCGCAATTTTAAAAATATCGCTTTCCCCTGAGGGCCCCCCCTTTGGGCGAAAAACCCCCTTGTTAGGGATTTTTATATTATGTTTAAGAATTTCAGCTTTTTTTTCAGAAAATGTTTTACACCAAATAAAAATATTTTTTTATCAACCCACCGACGGCGTGAGAGCCGAGATTTATTGCCCCGACTCTCTATTGACTACAAGGGACAAAGTAGCTCCCACTTGATTGGCTGGATACCCAAGCCCCCGCAGCTAAACAATCGCCTTTTTCCTTTTTATACGTATTTTGAACTGTCCTCCCTTGTCTTTTGATTGGTCAATACTTCTCCAAGGTTTTTAATTGGTCACTGCGCTCCATTCTATTGGCTGGTTTATGCCGAAAATGAGAAAGCTTACAGAATTAAAATTATGTTTTTCCCCCGGAAATTTTTCTAATATCCCAATAACCTATGTAGCGCCGGTGACGGCGACAACGCGTTTTAGGATTTTTTCTGTAGTTTTGAAGGTTTTAGCTTTTTCACAAAAAGTTTTACACTTAAAAAAAACGATTTATTTTATAAAAACCCCAACCTCACGGCCTGAGATTTCATCCCCGATCTTCCATAAACACAATGGGACAAAAAAAGCTCGGCTCTATTGGCCGGAAACCAACCCCCCCTCTCAACCAATCACTTTTTCTGCTTTTTTTAAATTTTTTGAACGCCCCCGCCTTGCATTTGATTGGCCCAATAACCCATAGGGTTAAAAAGGGTTCACTGTCCTCCTTTTCGATTGGCTGGTTTATGCCGACCAATGAAAGCGCTTACAGAATTAATTTACTGTATTTCCCACCCTTTTCCAAGTCCTAATTTGATGTTGCGGCGTTCTTGATTTTTGGAAAGTGATTTTTTATGTTTTTTTTTTTTTTTTAAGGTTTGAGCTCTTTTTATGATAATCATAATCCCTGCCTCACGGAGTGAGACCGAGATGGGTTTTTTGCGATCTTTTATAGGTTTTTCCCCCATGTTACGTTCTCGCTTCACTCCCTCCTCCAGCCCTTTAGACCAAATTCAACTAGGGGCCTGTCGGAGGTTTTTAGGGTGCAATGCCCCCCTTTGCCCAGCCGCGATCAGCATCCTGGGGTTTTTGAAATGCCGGTCCCCCCCCAAAGCCCCCACCGCACCCCTTACCGCCCCTTCATTTAGGCCACCGAAAGTGGGGAAGGTTGGCCTAACTCGCATCCCTGCTCCGACGGGGATTCAAAAGGTGAGGCGCCGTTTTCCGCCCGAAAACAGGTGAAAATCCGATTTACTGTCGCCCCAAACTTTGATTTAGAATTAAATTTCTACCTCACTCTTGCATTTTCAGGGGTTTTTCCCAATTGCAACAGATAGGCAATGGGGTTTTTTTTGAAAGCAAAACTTAAACTAAAAAAATTTAAAAAACCCCAACCAAAACCTTGTTTAAATTTTTCTATGTCGGAAAAAGTCTTCTGGTGCTGACAGGCCTAAGGAAAACAGATCTACATTCCAAACCACAAGCTTTTCTTACAGGACAGTATGCAGCACAGTGCAGGACATCCTGCACTGATCTCAAAATTGACCTCCCAAAGACAGTTACAAATATAGGGCGACATGTCAGCATTGGGCCCTATTGAATGAATATATATATATATATATATATACTGTCAAACACTAGTGATGAGCAAATCCTAAAACTTTTTAGTTAGGTGAAATAGATTTTGGGTTAAAGTTCGAGTCGAACTCGAATTTCGAGCCCCATTTAAATCAATGGAGAAATGTTCAGGTTTAATTTTTTTTACCTATACGGGGGGGGAACTGATTTTCCATCCTAACAGTAATTGGACACATGGAACAAATTGGCTTAAGGGTGACAAAAAAAAATTTAAAAGGGGTAAAATACTTCTTTTTCCTTCAAGGGTAACTGAAAAAATGGGACAGTTAATAAGGGGGGCAGCGGTTTGCGCTCTACGGGGCCCCCTTTGACACAAAAAAGGCCCCCAAAAAAGGTCATCGGACAATGCCCTTTTCAGCAGGATCATTCTGGGTTATATTTTTACTGGAAACAAGATTAGGCATCTGCAGCAGCAGGTTCCAGGAGTGATGGAGGAGGAGGCAGACACAGAGCCTTAGGGCATGTCCCCATGGCACGGGTTTGCGGCCGGTTTTTCAGACAGTTTGCGGTTTTGCAGACCATCTGAAAAACCGGCCGCAAATGAGCACACTGGGTTTACCACCCGGCGGTTTTTCCGCCTGAAAAGGATTGAGCATGCACATTCTTCCGTCCGGTTTTCAGACATGTGCATGTCAATGGGAAGGGGGAGGGCTTTTCTCCGCTCATCGCGGAGAAAAGCCGCACTCCCCCCCCCACGGCCGTGTGCACGGCACACAAACTGGACAAATGCCGGTCAGATAAACCAACCGGTATTTATCCTCTGCCGTGGGGACATGCCCTTACTCGCCAGAGGATGTAGAAGGCCCGACTGTTTCGCAATTGTTTAGGTGTTCTTTAGGCGGTAGTTCTAGGTCGAGGGCGGGTGCAGGATGGCAGTTCAGCTCACAGAGTAGAGCGCATGAGGATAGACAGGACTCTGGTGACAGTCAGGATGAGGACGTGGAGGAGGATGAGGCAGGGGTGGACACCAGCTGTACTGCTTACCCTTCAGTGGTAAGAGGTTGGCACAGATTACAGGAGGAGGATGAAGAGGAGGAAGATCTCATTAGTGCCCCTCAACCCGGAGGCTTGGGAGATCCCGGCAGCATGAGTTCTTAGATGCTACATTACCTGCAACATGACCCACGCATCAAGGCAATAAAAATGAACAGAGAGATAAAGAGGTGGAGAGATCCTATCCGGTTTGAACTAGTTCTCTTGGCTGTGGCATATTAACCGCTTGCAGACACGGAGCAGGGAGCTAGTTCTTTGTGAGGACTCCATCTGCAGGAAGTGGGAAGGTATCTCAGCGCTGACACCCAGCTTCGCCGGACACTACACAGTTTTTTTTTAAGTTTTTTTTTCCAATAGCACTGCAAGCACAAAACAATCACCATGCCTAAGAGAAAGGTCAATGCCACTGATGCTGGTGATGCCAAGGATGAACCCCAGAGAAGGTCGGTACGGTTGTCAGCTAAACCAGCTCCACCAAAAACTGAACCTGAGCCAAAAAACTAAAAAGCAGCAGTGAATGAAAAGTCTGAGGACAAAAAAACGTTCCAGCAAAGGGAAAGAAAGGAGCAAAGGGTAAACAGACTGAAGAAGCTAACAAAGAAGAAACTAAGGAAGATTTGCCATCCGAAAACAGAGAGACAAAAAGTGATGAGGCCCCAGCATCCGATGGAGGAGACAAGGAATCCAAATCTGAAGTACTTACATCTGTTCAAGTCTTTTATCAGTGGTTGCTGTACCTCCCTTGTACAATTTGTAGGAATATTTTTATCAGCTATTTTGTAAATGCAAGTTTTTTAGTACTTTAATTCTAGAAAACACATTTTTAAAATAGGAGGAAATCCCATCATGTCTTTGTTTTTGAGTTGTATTAAGTATTTTGGAATGCTAAGCCCATTATATGCAGTTGTCAATTGCTTAGGAATTGCGATGAGGTGGTACCTGAGTGAGAGGAGAGGGGCGCAAGCTCGTTTTTTTTTTTCTGACAAGACGGTTAAATGCGTGAAATCTTTTTTGATTTTTTTTCTATCTTTGTGACCTAATGCCTCCTGCTATCTTACTAGCCGATTCCCTGACATAGCGCAGGTATGTTCCTATACTGGCTGACATGGATGACATTTTTTATTTGTCTTAACATTTTCACTATTCTCTGTACCCATATTTTCTTGCGTATAATTTTTCCAACCTAATAAAAAAGAATCCACTAATGAAAAAAAATGAACAGCGATTACTAGGTGGCCAACCTCTTTGATCCACGTTACAAGACAAAAGTGGGCAATTTCCTTCCACCCACAGAAATTGACAGTAGAATGCAGGATTTTGAGATAGAGCTCATTGACCAACTCGAGACATCTTTTGCGTCTTCTTCACATTTTAATGGTGGAACAACGTCAGCAACGCGGCAGTAGTAGAATGGCAAATAGCCAGAGCATGCAGTGTGGCAGAACCCTACTGGGTGACATTTGGCAATCGATTTTTACCACCTCACCAATGCCTGCAAGGCAGGGCAGCATTCAGACACACAGGGACAACCTTAAGACCAGCCACAGCTATTGCATAATACACAATTAGCAAATCTCTTATAGAAAAAAAATTATTTCAAATAGTGGTTGCTTGGTGAAACTTTTACTGAGTGCCCAAAAGTTAATTTTTCCATTTTTGGGGGTACAGTTCTTGCATAACTGACCGCTACCACATCTCCCATAGAAAGAAATCTATTTGAAATTGTAGTTATTTGCTGTAAATTATTCTGATTATTTTTGCAGTTTTGGGGGTTCAGTAAGTGTATAACACACCGTCTCCAACTCTCCTACACAAAGAAATATATTTTAAAAAGTGGTTGGTTGGTGAAAATTATACTGGAGAAAAGTTCTTTTTTGGCAGTTTTGAGGGTGAAATACCTTTCAAACATACCATGTGTTATTGCAATACAGATATATATCCAGAAAACAGAGTTTTCTCTGTTGCTAAATCTTACTCCACGGCAAAAAATTTTAATTTTACCAGATTTTAAGTCCATATAAGACTGAAATATACCAGTGTGTTATTGTGATCCACATATACAGTGGGGAAAAAGAGTATTTAGTCAGCCACCAATTGTGCAAGTTCTCCTGGATGAGAGAAGCCTGTAATTGACATTCTAGGTAGACCTGAACTATTAGAGACAAAATGAGAAAACAAATCCCGAAAATCACATTGTCTGATTTGGAAAGAATTTATTTGTAAATTATGGTGGAAAATAACTATTTTGTCAATAACAAAAGTTCTACATGTGATATATGTGGTGGCAGCAAGAACATCCCAACGGGGTACATGGAGGTTCAGCTGGCAGAGGCGTAGTTATAGGGGTGCAGCGGTAGCAGCCGCTACGGGGCCCTGCTGTCTAAAAGCCTTTTTGACACATAAGAAGACACCAGTATTGGAAATGGCAAACGGTAACCGGCAGATGTGCCAATAGGGCAGTACACCTCTCAGGGGCCCTAATCAAAAAGGGGCCCGCTGATATGTTAAAAAATAGGAACTAGTAATGGGTGGGGGCCCCATTTGATTTGGCTGTACGGGGCCCTGAAACGTTTAATAGATCACTGATGGCAGCCCTGGTAATGGGGGGAGGGGGCGGGGGGGGCATTTCACTTTTTGCACTATGGCCCAAGAGCTTGAACTTACGCCTCTGCAGGCTGGACTAGATTAGACGGCAGTACCATTGGTGGCAGTGAGAACATGCCAATGGGAAACATGGAGGTTCCGGTTTGACAACAATAAGCGGCAGTACCATTGGTGGCAGCGAGAGCATTCCAATGAGGAACCTATACAGGTGATAAGAACCTGTAATTAACATCCAAAAGAGGCGACTGCATATGTGGAACAACATAGTGAAGAAAATTGGCCTCTAAGAGTCACAGATAAAAATTGAGAGGCTCAAATACTTAATTCTTTTCAATGGCTAACTGAAAATATGAGGACAGCTTGCAAGCAAGGGCATAGCTATTGGATGTGCAGCGGACTACATTACATGTCAGTACCAATGGTGGCAGTAAGAACATGGCAGTGGGGGAACATGGAGGTTCCGGTTCGACAAGATTAGGCAATGAGGAACAGCGAGGTTCTGGTTTGGCAAGATTAGGCAATGGGAAACAGCAAGGTTCCGGTTCGACAAGATTAGGCAATGGGGAACAGCAAGATTCCGGTTCGACAAGATTAGGCGGCAGTACCATTGGTGGCAGCGAGAACATGGCAGCGGGGTACCTCTGCAGGTGGGAAGAAGCTGTAATTACGATCCATAATAGTAAACTGGATATATGGAGACTAAATGAGACTGTTGAGAGACTAAAATACTAAATTCCTTTCAATGGCTAACTGAAAAGATGAGGACAGCTTGCAAGCAGGGGCATAGCTATAGGAGGTGACGCAGACTAGATTAGACAGCAGTACCATTGGGGCAGCGAGAACATGGCAATGGGGAGCATGGAGGTTCTGGTTCGACAAGATTAGGCAATGGGGAACAGAGGGGTTCCGGTTCGACAAGATTAGGTGGCAGTACCATTGGTGGCAGGAAGAACATGCCAATGGGAAACATCGAGTACATTAGTAAATTTGGTGATGGAGGCATTTAAAAAATAAAGATTTGGAGGGCTACAAGGAGGAGGAGTAAGAGGTGTATGCAGTGCACATCAAGTTCATACCGGTGTATATTTCAAAATAAATTCAGCCGTAAGACTTGTAAATCTAGCTGTTGGCAGCAGTAGAATACAATTTGTAGAAGTAGCAGGCACAGAAACTACAGACATGAGATGTATTGTAGTTTAAATGTGTATTTCACATTGTCAAGAAAACGTGCTACAGTTTACTGGTCAGTGACATCGGCAACCGGGGCAACAAAATGGTCAGAGATCATCCAGTTTTACCACCTCACGAATGCCCTGGTGAGGTGGTAAAAATCGATTGCCAAATGTCACCCAGTAAGGTTCTGCCACACTGCCTGCTGCGGCTATTTGCCATTCTACTGATGCCGTGTTGTTCCACCGTGACATTAGAATGTGAAGAAGACGCAACAGATGTCTCAAGTTGGTCAATGAGCACTGTCTCAAAATCCTGCATTCTACTGTCAATTTCAGTGGGTGGAAGGAAATTGCTCACTTTTGTCTTGAAACATGGATCAAGGAGGGTGGCAACCCAGTAATCGCATTTTTTTTTTTTTTTTAAGGAAATCCAACAGCAGGGGATTCTTTTTTATTAGGTTGTAAAAATTATACGTAAGACAATATGGGTACAGAGAACAGTGAAAATGTTAAGACAAATAAAAAATGTCAGCCAATATAGGAACACTGGCCTTTGCCATCCACACACCATGTCAGGGAATCCACTAGTAAGATAACAGGAGGCATTAGGTCACAAAGGAAGTAAAAAAATAAAAACATTTTTTACACATTTGTCCATTTTGTCAGAAAAAATTGGGCTCGCGCCCCTCTGCTCTCGCTCAGGTACCACCTCATCACAATTCCTAGACAATTTACAACTTCATATAATGAGCATAACATTCCAAAATACTTAATACAATAAAAAAATAAAAAATAAAAAAGACGTGGCGGCATTGCCTCCTATTTTAAAAATGTGTTTTCTGGAATTAAAGTACTAAAAAACTTGCATTTACAAAATAGCTGATAAAAATATTTCTCGGAATTGTACAAGGGAGGTACAGGAACCACTGATAAAAGATTTGAACAGATGTAAGTAATTCAGATTTGGATTCCTTGTCTCCTCCATCGGATGCTGGGGCCTCATCACTTTTTGTCTCTCTATTTTCGGATGGCAGATCTTCCTTAGTTTCTTCTTTGTTAACTTCTTCAGTCTGTTTACCCTCCTTTCTTTGCCTTTGCTGGAACATTTTTGTCCTGAGACTTTTTCTTTACTGCTGCCTTATCCTTTTTTGGCTTTGGTTCGGCATTTGGTGGAGCTGGTTCAGCGGACACCCGTACCGACCATCACCAGTATCAGCGGCATTGACCTCTCTCTTAGGCATGGTGCTTGAACTGAACTGCTGTCCTGCAAGCACCCTCGACCTAGAACTACCGCCTAAAGAAGACCTTTACAATTGCGGAACAGTCGGGCCTTCTACATCCTCTGGCGAGTAAGGCTCTGTGTCTGTCTCCTACTCCATCTCTGCTGGGACCTGCTGCCACAGAGTGCCTAACGCTTGTTCCAGTAAAAATATAACAAGAACGGTCCTGCTGACAAGGGCATCATCCTGACTGAGCATTTTGGTGGCCTCTTCAAAACTGCCAAGGTTGGTGCAGAGATCCTTCACCTGGCTCCACTCTCTATGGGTCAACACCCCGAGGTCCGCAATACTGCTAGTCAGGCCATGCGACATTTCATACTTCATAATGGCATTACGCTGCTGTCACAATTGCTGGAGCATGTGGAGGGTAGAATTCCAGCATGTTGCCACGTCACATATCAGACGGTTGATGGGGAGGCCCAGATGACGCAGCAACGCTGCCAGTCATGCCGAAGCAGGGTGACAACACCGGAATTGTGAGCTAAGACCTCAAGTCTTCCTCAGCAGACAGTCAAGACCCAGGTAGCGCTTGAAAAATTTCTGATTAACCAGGTTCATGGTTTGTGCCAGGCATGTTCCTCATTGGCATGTTCTCGCTGCCACCAATGGTACTGCCGCTTATTGTTGTCAAAGCGGAACCTCCATGTTCCCCATTGGCATGTTCTCACTGCCACCAATGGTACTGCCGTCTAATCTAGTCCAGCCTGCAGAGGCGTAAGATCAAGTTCTTGGCCCTGGTGCAAAAAGTGAAATGGGGCTCCTGCCAGTTACCATGTGCCATTTCCAATACCGGTGTCTTCTTATGTGTCAAAGGGGCCCCATTGCAGCTGCGATCGCTGCACCTCCTAGAGCTATACTGTCCTCATCTTTTCAGTTAGCCATTGAAATGAAGGAAGTATTTTAGCCTCTCCATTTTTGTCTGTGACTCTTAGAGCCAAATTTTCTTCACTAAGTTGTTCCACGTATCCAGTTTACTGTTATGGATGATAATTCCAGCTTCTCATCACCTGTATCAGTATAAAAATTAACCTGAACATCTTCTCCCATTGACTTTAATGGGGTTCAAAGTTCAGTTCTAGTTCAACTCAAACTTTGAGAAGAAGTTCTCAAAATTCGAGGTTTGGCTCGAAATCAAACTTTTTAGGGTTCGCTCATCACTAGTGAAGACCAAAGAGCTGTCGAAGGACACCAGAAGCAAAATTGCAGCCCTGTACCAGGCTGGGAAGACTGAATCTGCAATAGGCAAGTGTCATGGGGGCTGGCGTGGGTGCCGCGGTGGCCCGCGGCAGCCCCCCTGCCGGCAGGGGGTCCGGCGCCGCTGCCGCGGCTCCCCGCGTCCATGCCCCCGCTGCCCAGTCCCTGACGCCAGTCCCCTTACCTGCCCGCGCTCCTGTGAACACCGCTCCTGCCTGTCCCGGCCGCCGTGCGCATACCCATCGCTTAAGGCGCGCACGCGACGGCTGGTCTGAATTTAAAGGGCCAGCGCACCATTAATTGGTTATTGATGGGCGCTGGTCCTATATATGGAATACGCCCCCAGCAGTCCTTGCCAGATTGTTGGTGTGCGTTCAGTGAGCTTAGAGAGTGTTAGAGTCCGTATTGATTACCCGTGTACCAGTCCGTTCCGCTACGTTTCCTGACCTTGCCTGTTTGCCGCCTGCCCTGACCATCTGCCTGTCTCTGACAACAAACCTCTGCCGCCTGCCCTGACCTTCTGCCTGTCTCCGACTACGCCTTTGGATTACGATTTGGTACCACGCAGTACCCCGGCCGCCACCGCAAGCAAGTCACGTCAGGGGTAACGACCTGGTAGCCTCACGCCACAGCAAGTCATCCCGCTTTGCGGCGGGCTCTGGTGAAAACCGGGGGCTACTTAGACTCCATTCCCTGGCGTGGCTTAACTATCATCGCTTGCGGTGGTCCAGCGAATCCACCGAACCCTTACAGCAAGCAGCTTGGTGTGAAGAAATAAACTGTGGGAGCAATAATTAGAAAAAGAAAGACATACAAGACCACTGATGATCTCCCTCGATGTGGGGCTCCACGCAAGATCTCGCACCATGGGGTCAAAATGATCACAAGAACGGTGAGTAAAAATCCCAGAACCACATGGGGGAACCTAGTGAATGAGCTGCGGAGAGCTGGGACCAACGTAACAAACGCTGCCATCAGTAACACACTAAGCCGCCAGGGACTCAGATCCTGCAGTGCCAGACATGTACTCCTGCTTAAGTCAGTACATGTCCGGGCCGCTCTGAAGTTTGCTACAGAGATTTGGTTGATTCCAGAAGACGTATGGGAGAATGTCTATTGGTCAGATGAAACTAAAGTAGAAACTGTTTGGTTCGTTTTCCCCGGTAGAAAAATAAACACTCGTCATGTGGTGGAGGAGAGAGAATGCTGAGTTGACATCAAGAACGTCCATACTACTGTAAAGAATGGGGGTGGCAAAATCATGCTTTGGCTGTTTTCTCTCTGCAAAGGGGAAAAACAGGATGACTGATGCCCGTGTACATGAAAGAATGATAATGCTGTCAATGTATTGGAGAGATGTTGTGAGTGCAAACCCTCCTTCCATCAGCAGGGCATGAAGATGACCATGGATGGGGACTTTTTCAGCATGCAATGATCCAAGACACACAGCAAGGGCAACAAAGGAGTAGCTTCGCACTAAGATTCCAGAAGCATTTCAATAGTATTGGAGTGGGCCTAGCCAGTCTCCAGATCTCAACCTCTCCATGGAAACGTTTGGAAGGGAGTAAAGGCCTGTGTTGCCCAAGCACAGCCCCAAAATCATACTGTCTAGAGGAGATCTGCATGGGGGATGGCCGACAGCACAGCAATAAGTGCTTTGCCAACCTTGTGAAGACATTCGAAGAGACATTTGTCTATGTCATTGTCATAACAAAAGGATATATAACCATAGTATGAGATGATATTTGTGTATTGACCAAATAGACTTATTTTCCACCACAATTTGCAATTGCGAAAATACATTCTTTCCAAAATCAGCAATGTGAATTTTTGGGATTTGCTTTCTCATTTTGTCTCTATAGTTGAGAGTCTACTCTAGATTTGTCATTTTACAGGCGCAATTCATCTATTTTCTAAGTGAGAGAACTTGCACAATTGGTGGTCTGATAAATACTATTTTTCACCACTGCTATATGTGGATCACAATAAATGCACTGTATTTTTCTCACATTTTGTGGACTTTAAAATCTGGTCTAAATGACACTTTTTGTACGGGGGTTTGAGTAAGATTAGTAACCGATATGATAATAACACACACGGTATATTTGAAAGGTATTTCACCCCCAAAACTGCCAAAAATTAATTTTTCTCCACTAAGAATAATTTTCACCAGCAAAAATAAATTTTTCTTCAATCAGAATAATTTACAGCAAACAACCACAATTTCAAATACATTTCTTTCTATGGGAGATTTGGTAATGGTCTGTTATGCAAGAACTTTAACACCAAAAGTGGAAAAATTAAGTTTTCTTCAATCCGAATAATTTGCAGCAAGCAAACAATATTTGAAATAGATTTCTTTCTCTGGGAGATTTGATAATGCTCTGTTATGTAAGAACTGTACCCCCCCAAAAGTGGGAAAAATTAAGTTTTGGGCACTCAAAAAAAATTTCACCAAGCAACCACTATTTGAAATAGATTTCTTTCTATAGGAGATTTGCTAATGGTGTATTATGCAATAGCTGTACCCAGAAACCAGCAAAAATGACCTTTTTGACACTCAATACAATTTTCAAGAAGCAATTCGTATTTGAAATAAGATTTCTTTCTGTAGGACATTTGCTAACTGTGTCTACTACAGTAGCTAGACACCAAAAACCGCAATAATTACCTTTTGGACACGCAATAAAATTTGCAAGCAGAAACTCAGTATGTTTATTTAATTTGTTTCTTTTATTGGAGATTTGCTAATAGTGTCTTCTGCACTAGCTGGACCCCCAAAACTGGAAATAAAAACTTTTGGGCACTGGATCAAATTTGCAGCAAGCAACCAGTATTTGAAAGCAATTTCTTTGTATAGCAGATTTGCTGATGGTTATTGCTAACTGTTGCTGTCTATGATTTCCTAAGCTTGCTGTACCCACCCCTAACTAGCAGCTTTTCCTGTCTAAAATCCCTGAGAAATAGCATGCCTGCCTGCATGCATGCAAACACAGAAGGACTTGACAGAGAGCGGTGTGTTAAGTACAGAGAGTGAACTGCAAATAGCGTTCTCAAAGGTAATTACAGTGAATACATCATACAGCGTCAGTGTGATTTTAGACAGTCAATGAGAACGCTACGACCCCTACACCTCTTACAGTCCCTACACCTCAGTGATGACGATTTGGACACTCCTCTGTGCTGTGCACTGATTGGATGGCCGCCAAAAGTTCAGGAAGCAGCTAAAAGTGAAACTAAAAATGACGCATCAAGCGCATGTGTCGAACGCGAAGTTTTCTCGACCGAACCGTAAAAAGCTCGGTTCAGCTCGAGTTCTAAAGAACCGAGAAGTTTGAACCGTAGTAACTTTATGAACACTGTTCGATTTCTATACTTATCAAAACCATAAACTAGGTATTTTGCTCGATCAAGTGGATAGTATGTCCAACCCACAGCTGCGTTCCAAGCCAAAGTCACATTTAAGTAGGATCCGTTCTGTTTTAATTAGAGATATTTTTTATTTTGTATAAAGGAAACCGAGTTTTGTCTAACCCAGGAAGAAGTGCAGCTCTGTCTTAAGAAGATTAAAATAGACAAATCCAGGTCAAATGATGGCATACTACCTCGTGTCTAAGCGGAGTTAAGTGATGTTCATAGATAGGCCCCTATTCTTAAAATTTATGGACTGTTAATAATGGGGGTAAGTGTCCAAAGGATTGGGGCATGTATGCAAATGTGTTGCCATTATTCAAAAGGGTCAAAAAGTGTTCATGGAAACTATAGACCGGTAAATGTCATATATCCTGATTTTTTCTAAAGCTTTTTGATACGTGTGCACATTAAACAGTTGGTAATATAAAATGGAATGCTTGGACTGAGGGAAAATGTGTGCAAGTGTGTGGTAAGCAATTGGCTCAATGATAGAAAACAAAGGGATCAGTTCATTAACGGTACATACTCTAGTACTGGATCGCTGTTACTAGTGGGGTACCACAAGGGTCAGTATTGGGACTATCCTTTTAATAATTTTCTTAATTGATTCTTACACAGGGAATTACACAAGTAGAATATTGATCTTTGTGCAGATGATACTAAGTCTCTGTGTAAAGTAATAAACACCAATAGAGGATAATGTCGTTTTTTACAATGGGATCTTGGATAAGTTGTGAGGTAGAGATGGGCGGAATTTCTTCAAAAATTCCGATTCGGTCATTGACGAATTTTCGACAAAATTTGTTTCCGTTCAATTACTTCTCGGCACGATATCGCGTTAATAAGCAGGCTATTTCAGGCTGTCACAGAGCCTGTAAGGTGCTGTAGGAACGTTAGTGCCTTGCTTATAATGATGAGAGGTGAGCTGGTCGGGTCTTCATCATGTTGTGTTTTAGTATGAAACGCAGATGAACTGCCGTCCGCTTTTAGAATCGCTTCACTATAAAATTCCCTGTGGGACTTAAGAGGGCAATAACTGACAAAAAGAAAATTGAAGTTGGGAATGTTAGCTGTTAATCGTCATGCCAGCGGAAAGCTGGAAAAAAGCAAGCTGAGAGCTCAGGTGGACATTATTAGTGACAGAGTGGGAGGTTGACGCGGCAGCACCACCAGCAGCATGAGGGTCAGCAGTGGCACAAGACAATTCTGGAGGTGGCAAAACACGAGGATGCCATCAGAGTGGCCAACAAGGAGTCTGTGAGAGTCGGTGGTCACGGCTGGCAGCAGTATTGAGGTCAGGCAGTGCACAATGAATACTCTGAGGTGGCAAAACTAGGAGATGCACAAGAATGGCACAATGATGAGAGTGGAGGTCACGGCGCGCAGGCAGCAGCATGAGGTCAGGCAGTGGAAAAATGACATTCTGGAGGTGGCAAAAAACAGTATTAGGGCCACAGAGTGTGCACAATGTCTACACGTGTGTTGGTCACGGCGGCAGCAGTATGAGGTGTCAGGCTGTGGACAATGACATTCATGGAGGTCGGCAAAACAGAGGAAGCCACGAGCGGCACAGATAGATGAGAGCGGAGGTCATCGGGGGAGGCAATGCAGCATGAGGTCAGGCAAGTGCACACATGATAAAGTGTGGAGGACATGTCAGCAGCCACAGCAGCAGCATGAGGTAGACCAGTGGCACAAAAATGACACAGTGTGGATGTCACGGCAATCTGCAACAGCCAGATGCAGCATGAGGTATGAGAGTGGCACAATGAAAAGCGTGTTGGATGGTGGGTAGGCAATTCGTAGTCCTGTATAAGATGGTGGTAGGCAGATGGAGAATAAACTGTCAGCAGATGTGTGGAATCAGGCGGGTGGCGCGTAATCAGAATAGTGGCGAGGCTGTGGTTAGTTGAACCGTCAGACTGACGCGCATAGGCATTGGTGTGTGGAATTCCTGGCCGAGTTACCGCTGATTCATCTTTGAACAAGGGGTCATTCGTTCAACATTTCAGTGGACAAGCTGGGATTCTCCTTGGGGTCAACGATGGCCCCTCTCCGCATTGACACCAGCTCTGATGCCACACTACTGGAAAGGGCAGGACAGCTTCTCCACTGCTAAAACTACGGCAAGTTGCGGCCCACATCTGTTGTGGATGCCCTGGAGTCCATACGAGATCTTATTAACTGATGGTAGCAGCGTGCTGTCCAAGTAGGCCACAACCTCTGTTGGTTCAGGGACTGCTCCATGTTCCTGCTGTGCTTGCTGGCGATATGCCCTCCTCATAGGCGGTGTGAAGGAAGCTGCTTATCAGTGACTACAGACTTAGTTACTACTGATGGTGCTGGTACTGCCCTACCCCCCCACCTTCCACCAAGCAAGACCGTCGGCAGTAGTACTTGTGAGCCGATGTGGAAACACCCCACTGGTCACAGACCTTGTCAGAGAGTGGTACGATGGACGCTACATTAGGCAGAGGCCGCAAAATTGATTTCGGCGGATTTCCATTTAGTATTTGCAGTTTGCCTTCCCTCTCAATAGCTGGAAAAGGCTCCCATTTTCGGACTCGGTAGCGAGGGTCGCCAATAGGAGTGGAGAGCCAGAAGTCATACTCTGCCGGATGCTGATATTCGGCTGTTCACTAGCCAGGCAAATAAGCATGCTGCGGGCCCATTTGACACAAGTGACTGAGGGGCTCCGCTATCGCCCTCCATTTCCATACTGTATACTGCCTCGGTGCCTTAGCGGGTCATCGGCACCTTCATCTTCCTCAGTATCAATCCACTTCTCACACTGCTCTGCTCCTCACTCTACTTGTCACCTGGGGTTGAAAATCCACTCCATTTCACCAGTCTATGCTTTCTGCTCCAATGTCCTCCTTCCTCCTCTCCTTTTCAGTCCCCACGGACTATGTGGCCACGAGATGTAGTCGCCACTGTTCCAGTCACCCTGCCACAGACAGATTTTTCAAGCATCTTGTTCCAGGACATGAGCAGTGGAATTGACTTTATTTCATCCCGTAAGTCCTGGCGACATGACAAAGATACGTCGCCTCCTTTCGAATGGCCTAACAAACGGCGGTATCACGCATGAGGCTGCACTGGTGACATCAAAGTTACTTCTTCTGCTCTGTGTATCATCAAAAAATCGTTTTTGTATTTGCCCTTTCTATGTTTCATTACAGTCGGTTCGCACAACATGGTACAGGACTGGAATTTCTGCGGGTGGAAACAATCTGCATATCAGAGTGGTTGGGTGAGGCGTTCGTGACGCTTGCACACTCGAGGAGGGTGTTCTGGCTTTGTACGAATGGATAAAGTGCAGATGCACAGTTTCCTGGCAATTTCAGAATGTCTGAAGATCGGTGGAAGACTCAGGAACTTTTCACAACCAGGATGAACACGGTGCGCCATGCAGGGGCGCATGGACCATCCACCTCGGTGCACGCGGGACACCACTGTTTCCTCCATTGTCCGTCACCATGTTCCGATTTGCAGTGGCGCGAAGAAAAGCCACATCTTGCTGCATGACGCAGAGCAGTTCCTCCCCTGTGTGACTTCGTTCGCCAAGACAAGCCAAGGTGTAGGAAATGCCGTGGACACGCTGTGCCCTAACACATGTGGTATGATGGAGTCAGTATCTTTGTGCGAGGCTGAGATGGAGGTGGTGTGGAGAGGATGGCGGACATTGCGCAGGTGCAGCACGTTTGACAACGTGGAGGAGAAGCGGCGCCTCCTGTCCAAGTTGTTGGTGTGCCTGGGTGGAAGCAATTTCACCCCAGTGGGCCGAAAAGGACATGTACTGGCCCTGACCATAGTTACTAGCTGTCAGAGACGTCCGCGCTGCGTGCACCTTTGGAACAAACGATAAGCTCGAAGGGACTGAACCCCACTCTTCTGTTTCTAATATTTATGAAGTGCTGGTACTGCTTTTTGGAAAAGGAAATTATGGCTTGATCTCTCCATCTCGGCTGCGGCACAAGCCATTAGTTTCTGAAGGTGCAGAGTCACGCATTTTGGAAAGGGAGGGACTGGCTAGTTATCCAACAACTTGGACAGGAGCTCACGGTCAGCTGCTGCACTTATGGATGGTTAGGACGCATACTGTTGTCTCTTGCAATGCCTCTGTCTGAACGTACTGCTGGCGCCATGAGTGGGCGAGGAGCAGGTGCATCTGGACCGGGATGATTGTCAGAAGAGAAACGCTCCCTTCTGCAGAGGTGGGGCAGCCTTGACTGGGCTGCAATGGCATGTGGTGTCTTATTGGGAGCTGCCTGCTGATGCTGTTGCCTGGCGCGGCGGCAGGATGGACACCACATCTGAGCCCCTCGTTTCTCCCAGGGCCACCGGATTCGGTGACGCTGCATGAGGTGACGCAGGCTCGTGTTTAGTGCCAACGTTAGCTACGTGGCCACGCTTCTCTTTATGCCAACAGATTCAGTAACATATATCCAATTGCGGCTCCTCGGTGTCTTAGCAAAGAACTGCCACACGCCGTGTTTCGGGATTTTACCGCCACGCTCTCCGCACGAGTTGACCTACTGCCGCCGCTGCCTGCTGAGCCCTGTGCTGCTACGTTTCTTGGACCTGCGAAAGCGGGTTTTTTACCCGTGGACCGATTGCTCCGACTAACGCTGCTGCTATCCTGCTGAATCACGGCCACAACGACCACACTTGCTGCTGCGGCTGCTTGCCTGCCGCGCAAGTTGACGCCCTCTTTGTCTCATGACGATGATGAAGCCCCTTGCCTCACACGGCTCCCAAGTCGCGGTCGGCTACATCATCATCGTTATCTTGTGTTTCTTCGGTACACTGCTGTCCTCATCACCGGTCTGTGGTATGCGAGGTGACCCCTCTCACTGAACATGACTCCCCATGCCACTTTCACATCCTATACTTTGCCGCCATACTGCAAGGGCAGGCGATATGGCCCATTTCTTCGCTCCAAGTAGCTGCCGACTGCCCTCCTCAAATTGTTCATCCTCGCTATACTTAGTGGCGCTGAAGCCCAGACCACATAGTAGATCTCTGGCTGAGGGAACCGGTATGGGACTGAGGCGTGGCTGAGGACAGGGAGGGCCGCTTGACCCGCTCCCGGGCACAATGCCAACTAAGGGTATGTGTACTGAGGTTTCCCCGACTCTTGGCTGGGGGTTGTCAGATTGTGTGTCATCTGGAGGAAGACGGATGACCTAGTCAGAAGCCAATGTTCAAGAAGCTGGGTTGCTGTTTTCCTTTGTTAATCTACTCTTTTTTTAAACACCGCACGGCGCTTGATTGATGAGCGGCAGTTGTGTGGTCCTAACCGAGTGATCCCCTGCTGCGACGTCCCCTTGATGTGCTGCGGAACATGGGCCTGTTCAAGGTATGTTTGTGCCACTGCCCACTCGAGGTGCAGAGCCTGCCACCCTCTCTGTCTGTATACTGTTTGTTCACTAAAATTGTAACAGAACACTGTTTGTTGACTGATATCTGTATATGATAAATATACCACCTGTTTTTGACTCCAAATGAACCCAGTAGACAAGCTTCGGTAACCCTTGGATTTAAATCGCGCTCCACCAAAGGGACAGGAAAATATTTACTTGTATTGTGTGTTTAAAAACATGTGTGTGTTACTAAATGTAAAAGCCTCAAACAGGCTTAATTTTAACCTTCGGACATGTAGTTAGGTAAGGAAATTGTATATATTTTGGCGTTGAAAACGACGGTTTATATTATTGTCAGCACACCAGCAAAAAACAACGCTTTAATTACCCCTGGATGTTAAATTGCGCGCAAGAAATTGAGCCGCACAAACTTAGGTAGCTTTGTAGCGTGTTGACAATTGCGTGTTTTCTACGCTCCACAAACAAGAGATACAGTTGTTTATTAACCTTTGCTTGTGAACTAGGCTCCAGGAAAAATTTATAATAATTTGGCGTTGAAAAAGACGGTTTTTTTTTTTGTTAGCACACAGCAAAACAACGCTTAATTAACCCTGGATGTAAATTGCGCCAAAAATTGAGCCGCACAAACTATTTGCTTTGTAGCGTGTTTTCAAATGCGTGTTTTTTTTACGCCACAAACAAGAGAAACAGTTGTAATTAACCTTTGCTTGTGAATTAGCTACAGGAAAAATTTATATATTTTGGCTTTTAAAAGACGGATTTATTTTGTCAGCACACCAGCAAAAACAACGCTTAATTAACCCCTGGATGTAAATTGTGCCAAAGAATGGGGCCACAAACTATTAGCTTTGTAGCGTGTTACAATTGCGGTGTTTTCTACGGGCCCCACAACAAGAGATACAGTTGTAATTAACCTTTGCTGTGAAAATTTGGCTACAGGGAAAAATTATATATTTTGGTGTTTAAAAAGACGGTTTATTTTTGTCAGCCACCAGCAAAACAACGCTTAATAAACCCCCGGATTTTAATTTGCGCCAAAGAAAATTTAGCCGCACAAACTAGTAGCTTCCAGCGTGTTACAATTGCGTGTTTTCTACGCCCCCACAACAAGGATACAGTTGTAATTATCCTTTGCTTGTGAATTAGGCTACAGGAAAAATTTATATATTTTGGCGGTGAAAAAGAGGGTTTATTTTTGCCCGCACACCAGCAAAACAACGCTTAATTAACCCCTGGATGTAAATTGCGCCAAAGAATTGAGCCGCACAAACTAGTACTTTGTAGCGTGTTACAATTGCGTGTTTCTACGCCACACAACAAGAGATACAGTTGTAATTAACCTTGCTTGTGAATTAGGCTACAGGAAAAATTTATATATTTTGGCATTTAAAACCACTTTTTATTTTTGTCACCACACCCCCAAAACAACCTTAATATTAACCCTGGATGTAAAATTTCGCCAAAGAATGAGCCCACAAACTAGTAAACTTTGTACGTGTTACAATTGCGTGTTTCTACACCACACAACAAGAGATACAGTTGTAATTAACCTTTGCTTGTGAATTAGGCTACAGGAAAAATTTATATATTTTGGCGTTGAAAAAAGAGGTTTTTTTTTTGTCATCACACCAGCAAAACAACGCTTAAAATTTAAACCCCCGGGGTGTAAATTGCGCCAAAGAATTGAGCCGCCCCAAACTAGTACTTTGTAGCGTGTTAAATTGCGTGTTTTCTACGCCACACACAACAAGAGATACAGTTGTAATTACCTTTTGCTTGTGAATTAGGCTACAGGAAAAATTTATATATTTTGGCGTTGAAAAAGACGGTTTATTTTTGTCAGCACACCAGTAAAACAACGCTTAAATAAACCCTGGATGTAAATTGCGCCAAAGAAATTGACCGCAAAACTAGTAGCTTTGTAGGTGTTACAATTGCGTATTTTCTTACGCCAACAAAAAGAGAACGTGTAATTACCTTTGCTGTGAAATTTGGGTCAGGAAAAAATTTAATATTTTGGCGTTGAAAAAGACAGTTTTTTGGGGTACACACCACAAAAAAAGTAAATTAACCCCGGGTGTAAATTGCCAATAGAATTGGCAGCCAAAAAATGAAGGGGATTTGTTTTGAAAAAACGGTTTTTTTTAAAATGAAAAAACGGGAACGGGGTTAGATCCCACTTATATTGAATTTAAATGCAGCTGCATGGACGCACACTGGATTTCAGCCCAAAACCCCCAAAAAAAATTAAAAATAGAACATTAAGAAAAGTCCTGAGACAATGAACACCCCACAGAAATCGCTAAAAAAATAAATTTCTTCAGTAAGAGCATCAGCCGGGGCAGCCCTTTCCCCTGTTGGCACAGTGAGGGGATGTGAGCCCCCCGGGTCGCGCCCGGACTTATAATGCGGTGACGTACGAATCCGCCGACTTGATTGGCTTCCCTTCCCCTGTCTGCAGGCTATGCCCTTTTTTCCCTCCAGAGTGCTTTGCCCCCATGTACGATGTGCTCGCGCCATTTTTCAATAAAAAGCACACTTCGTTCACCCGAATACCCAAAAATTCGATTTTTTCCGAACCGAAGTTTTCCGAAATTCAAACGAATTCCATTCGTTAAATCGATTCCCCCCTCTCTAGTTGGAGGCCTTGGCAGGGTAGGGGCGATGGGTTTTAAATACAGTTTAAATGCAAGGATGCCATGGGGGGAAAAAATCCATTACATTACACATGGGTAAAAGTGTTTGGGCTTTTTTTTATAAGAAAAATGAATTTTGTCCTTTCCCCTTGGGTTGATATCTGTTTTATATCCCATTGGATTGGCGTTTCTTATGTCCTTTTGAATTGTTTTTACTGCGTCACACGTGACACCTTTTTAAACCAGCATAAATGACTTCTACAGCAGCCTGTTGCTGCCATGATAACATTCTGCATTGGCGATCAATTTGTAGCCATTGCAGATGTTATACACGCTCTAGGGAAGCGTAAACATATTCCATTTACCTGACATGCCTTAATTTACGTAACTGTGCTGGGGGTTTCCTCTTGCAACTAAGAAGCGTTGTTTGGAGTTCCCGCTTTGTGACCAAAACGGAAAGTCGCATCGGTACATGTGAAACTCGAGAGCGGTCATGTGCCCGGGAGTAGCTTTAAAGGCCCGGATTTCTCATGTGTGCCGGGCACCATACCCCCAGACATTAAAGCATATGCGCCTTGATGTTCCTTTTTTTGGGCCTCATGCAACAGAACCCGGTAAGCAATGGTAAGGAGCCGTTGCTTCTTTTATTTGATACTTTTCAGGTGATTAATGTTTGCTCTTTGTTTGTCTTTTTTTTCTCTTAGAGCTTCATTCTCAGTTATTGGCTATTTTCAGTCCCCTGATGACGCCACAAGTAAGGTAGAAACATGTTGGGACATTACTGTTAACTGAGATTTAGTATTGTACTCACCAGTATATGGTATAATAGGGGCTTTGTATAACAGGGCTAGGTTCCTGTACAGGGTCGCTCTTTATTGGAGCGAATGCCCTGTTTTTGTTAGGTAGGGATCTATGGTAGACATGTAGGATTATAACAGGGACAGTGTAATTGTTCCAACACCACACCATACCTACCTTTCAATATATACTTTTAATGATGTTATTTGGGTCTTTTTTTGCTCTATAGAGATTTTTTAATCTTGTTTAAATAAACGTTATATTTTAATATACACCCTCCTTTTTTTGTTGAGCTATTGTAAAAGTGACATGGCGAAGGACTTGGGAATCCTGGTGGACAGTAAACTTAGTTGTAGCAGCTAGTGTCAGACAGCAGCTGCCAAGGCAAATAAGATCATGGGGTGATTTAAAAGGGTCATAGATGCACATGATGAGAACAATATTCTCCCATTATACAAGTCACTTAAACCACACATGGAATATTGTGTACAGTTTTGGGCATCAGTGCACAGGAAAGACATTGTAGAGCTTGAACAGGTACAAAGGCGGGCAACAAAAATAATAAAAGGACTGGGTGGACTACAATACCCAGAAGTTAGCAAGATTAGGGTTATTTAGTTTAGAGAAAAGACGGCTTCGGGAACATAATAAATATGTTAAAATACATCAAAGGTCAATATAGAGATCTCTCCCAAGATTTATTTATACCCAGGGCTGTATCTAGAACAAGGGGGCATCCTTTACGTCTTGAGGAACGAAAGTTTCTACATAAACATAGAAAGGGATTCTTTACTGTAAGAGCAGTGAGACTGTGGAATTCTCTGCCAGAGGGACTTGTCATGGTTAATTCAATAACAGAGTTCAAAAAGGGTTTGGATGCATTTCTGGAGCGTAATAATATAACAAGTTATAGTGTCTAGGATTCTGGAGAGGGGTCATTGATCCAGGGATTTTTCTGATTGCCAGATTGGAGTCGGGAAGGAATTTTTCCCTAAAATGAGGACAATTGGCTTCTACCTCATTGGGGTTTTTTGCCTTCCTCTGGATCAACACCTTAGCACAACAGGCTGAACTGGATGGACGTCTTGTCTTTTTTCGGCCTTAGAAACTATGAAACTATCAACTGTGTGACATTTCATCAGTTCCAACAGATTGGAACTGATGAAGTGTCACACAGTTGATACGAAACGCATTTTCCTTTATACAAAATAAAGAATATCTCTAACCCGTCTTGCGGAAGCGATCAAAGAATCGACATGCAATTCTTTGATCGGGTCCGTAAAGCGGACCCGACAGGCGCAGGGCAAACACGCAGTGGCAATCTCTCATGTGAACACCGCTGCGTTTTCCTCGTTGCCGGCAGTGATAAAGTCACTGCTAATTGTTAAATGCGTCTCTGGGTCCGTCCTGACGGTCCCCGAGACGCATCTAAAAAGCGTATGTTAATACGGAGGCAAAACTCCTTGTGAACAAGCCCTAACTAACACAGTACGGTCCAGCGCAATTACTTTGGGTTGGAACCAGCCGTGGTCAGATACATATCCACGTATACCACACTCCAGTTTTATGACAGGATCATACATTCAGGCGCACTATATACTCATTTAATGCGTCTTAAAACTGGCGTGGTGGCGTCTCTTTTCTGACATGTCGCCCTTTGTTTTTTTATCTGGCACCCAAAACTAAAATATCACTCATGTCCATACCTAAATTAACAGTGCATGCAGGAAAATGCAGAGAATGCTCAGTGAAACACACATGACACCAACCTAGGGCTCCAGAAGCAGACATTTTGAACCCACAATAGAAGGTTAACATCAGAACACCATGAAACTGATTTGAAACAACAATTAGCAAGAGACCAATAATATCTGAAGCCCTTAATAGTGACATGATGCAGGTACATTTCATAAAAGAACAAACATTATCTTTGATTCAATCTCAAGAGCCACTTGTCCTATGCAGAAGGACAGAAAAAAAGGTGGTGGAGTTTGAGAGTCTAATTTTTAAAATTTTAAATGCACTCTAAAAAAAAAACCTTTCATCTGCGGGCAAGAAACCCAATTTTTTTGTGCTGCTGATCTGGACATAGTGTGAAAATGTGTTTTAGTTAGGTTAGCTACTGTGAGGTCATGGCTTCTTTTAACAAGGTAAGATGAGGGGGATCTTTACTATTTAAAAATTAGCAGAGGGAAATAAAAGGGGCCTAATTTGCCAACGCGGAGTTCTTAACTCAAACCTTTCTTCTCTGGCAAATTCATATCTTTTATTTGTGCTTTAAGCCTATTTGTTTGTTGTTATAGAAAATACTGGCCCTTCTACCACTGCTTAGAGATGCCTTTCTAGAGGCCAAAGCCACAAATTTACGAAAAAACTGACTCAGAAAAGGGCGGCCTTTAAAATTTGGCATTCAAAACTTCATTTCTCTGTAAACCCCTCAACCCTTTAAATAGCCCTAAGCAAAAAACTGCCTTTTTCGCTTTTTAGGACAAGAGAAGGGGGAAAGGGCAATTTTTTTTTCCCAAAAATAGCCTTTCAGTTGCTTTTAAACGAAACAGTCAGTCCATTTTTAATCACATTTTTCATCTTAATTAATTATATTGTTATTACATTTTTATATTTTCCATAGGGCAGAACATAAAATCAGACCAACGGTGTGCAGCGTAGTATAAAATAAAGTCATTTTTGTACACAAGACGGATAAAACACTTTACAATGTTAGACAACGAGAAATGTTCTCTTTCATCAAATGCTTTACATTATCTACTCTTACAGAACTCAGTAGGCATCTTTTCTCCTTTGATGTAGATTAATCTGTTGCTCTAACCATTGTTATATATAACTCAAGGTCTTTTTTCTCCAGAATGTCAGATCCATGTTCTGTTCCTGTTGTTAATACTGTCAGCAATTAATTAAGAACTTTGAGCTTCATACCTGTGGTTATCACTGTTTTTCTTTTATTGCCTTCTTTAGAAATTTTACACATCCTTTTCCCTTTCTGTGTAGCAAGCAGTTATTTTTTAAAATGTTTAGTTTTACATTGTTTCTAGGAAATAATTTATTTGGTCAGCCGGGACATGTTGAATGCCGGATCAGCTGCTTTAAAAGGGAAAATTCCCTATGTATAGTATTATAATGAATCAAGGAAAAGAATGAAATCTGAGAGATTGTGTCACCACCGACCTTCTGTGACTTAAGAGAAGCAGGATTTTGAGGATTTTAAAACTTGATATAAGAATTAAATGGGCCAATAAGCGCGAAAAATTTAAACCTTTCACATCAAGGGGGGGCAGTGAGCCCAAATGGAACCCAGCCCCTCCCCCTGCCTACTTAACGGCTCCCTTTAGGGGGGCAGACGGCAACGGGGCACAGCCCCCCTGCTAAAGTGCGGGCCGTCAGAAGAAGAATAGTTAACAGTCCGGGTAAAACCAAAATTTGGAACACCAAAGCCACAAATAAAACCCAAGGAAAAAACTAAAAAAGCCGGGGTCAAAACCCAAAGGGAACGAAGCAAAAAATCGGAGCCCAACCCGGGGTAGGTACCAGAAAAGAAAAACACAATAAACCGAACAAGTAACACAGGCCCGGAATATCACAGGGACAGCACCCCGTTCAGGAGTTTAAAAAGGATTTTCCGGATACCCCCCCGCAGGTTTGGAGGGGGCCCCGGGTCCCCCCTTGGGGTGCAACTCCCCCCTTTAGGGTGCTGGGCCCCCGTCACTCACAGATGTCACAGCAAGTGTATAGGGAGGGAGCGCACATCAGCTGCTACAGCCTGCAATCCCTAGGCCTGAAACCCGCCAACCCACAGTTTCCTTTCTATTCCAGCTATAGGTATGTCAATGGTATGTTAACTTTTGCATTTTTTTAATTTTGTTCCTGCATTTTCACATATTTAAGCAATTTAAAAATTACTTGTCTCCAACAAAATAATGGGTAAGTATTTTTATCATTGGGAGTTCCCCAAAAAATAAACTTTTAAAATAATCAAAACAATTTTAACTGGCTTGATTTTTAAAAAAAAAGCTTTTAATTTTTTTTTTGGGACAACCTATATGCAAAATTTTTCTTTCTTGGGTTTAAAAAATCTAACAATACGTTAATTGGGTTTTAAAAGGGGATACCATAAGATCATTAGAAAAACCCCTTTTCCCTGCTTATTTCCATATTGATATTTGGTCATATGTATAAAACGTTAGGACTAAAATTCACTTTTTGCCCAAGCAACCCAAACAAGGGCCCCCTTTTTTTTCATTTAGTGCCTGAAAGGGTCATAAGTAGATAACAAATTACAAAATTTTAGTATGGGTGATTGTTAGGGATGCAACAGTCAAAACATACTCAGCATTTTTACAAGGGTTTAAAAAAGGCCTTTTTGATGCCAAGGCAACAGTGCAATGTCCCAACCATCTGTCGAAATTATAGTAAGAGCCCTTTTAGGTGTCCCCAAACATTTTGACACCCCAAACATACGTTTTCAAAAAGTACAAAAATTTGATTCCCCATGCCGTAGTTCCAATTACATATCATAGTTAGAGATGGGTGAATAGATTCTAACAAAGTGGAATTCGTTTAGAATTTCAGGAAAACTTCGGTTCTGCACGAAATAGAAGTTTGGGGTAATTCGCGGGAACGAAGTGTGTTTTGTATTGCTAAAATAGTTGCAAGCACATGGTGTGACATGGGGAAGAGAACTCTGGGAAGAAGAAAGGAAGACCCTAAATGACATGTGCAGACATCAAGCCAATCAGAGACCGGCGGGCTTCTGAGACGTCACAGCACTATAAGCACGGACTCCATGCTCGCTCCTCACACTGCTCTCGTTGTGCCCTGACATAAGCGGCTGCTGCAGCAGCAGCAGCAGAGATCTCACACAAAGGTAATAGCTTTTAACAGCGATTTGGGGGGTGGAGGGTGTTCACTGCTTTTATCAGAGCTCCTCTTCCGTTATAATTTTGATTCAGTTTGTGGGATATTGTGATTCATGAGCAGGGTGGGTCTAATTCTGCCCCATGTACATTTTAATTCCATCTGGTCATTTCTGGAGCGCAATTTATATTCAAGAGTTAATTAAGCGTGTTTGTGCTTTTATATTCAGTAAAATATACTGTGTTTTTAAACACCAAAGACGAGTAAATTTTTCCTGGTCATTTCTGGAGCGCAATTTATATCCAAAGGTTAACCAAGCCTGTTAGTGGGTTCATTTGGAGTCAAATACATGCGAGTGGCAATGGCACAAACATTCCTGGAGCAGGCACAGGTTGCAGCACAGTAAGGGGACATCGCAGCAGGGGTCACTCGGTGAGGTCAGAACTGCCGGTGTCATCTTGCAGCCGTGTGTTGACCAGCAACCCAAGGGTTCTTGATTGGTTGAGTAGGTCATCAACTTCATCCCAGATGACATCTGACAACCCTAGCCAACAGTCGGTGGGTTCGTCAGATACAACTCTTAGTTGGCATGGCCCGGGAACAGGTCAGCGGCCCTCACCTGTCCTCAACCCGCCTCTGTCCCGTTCGGGTCCTTCAGCCAGAGAACTAGTATGTGGTCTGGGCTCAGCGCCACTGTACAGCGAGGATGAACAACTTGAGGACAGTCAGCAGCTACTTGGCAATGAAGAGGTGGGGCAGACATCCCCTGCTTCTTGCAGTATTGATGTGGAGAGTGGCATGGGAGGTTTTTTGGCAAGCGGTCAGCCTCTGCATACCAAGACCATTGAGGAGGACAGCAGTGACGATCAAACACTCATGAAGTATAAACGTGGTGGTTTGAATCCAGTTTCTGTGTTACACCAGTTTGTTCAAATGCAGCGTATGGAACTTGAACTGAAGGAGACCATAACTACAGGGAATGTTTTAGGTGCTTATTTTGCATTCTGTGCCATTGTTGATGGAATTCAGTACAAAACTGGAATGGGACAGAACAAAAAAGAAGCAAAAGCAAATGCTGCAAAACTGGCTTTGGATGAACTTCTTCAGTATGAAGAATGTGAATCATATGTCCAACTTACAGAAAGTAAAAACACAAGTCCTTCTGGAGGCCCTCCCCTGTTACCGGTGGAACAAATTACATTCACACAGATTTCAAGTGGTTTAAGAAAGCAAATCGATAAACGTTCACTTGTTCAGGAACAGATAACATAAGGTTATAAAAGAAAAGTTTGCTGAACTTGTATCTAGGTGTACAGAATTTGAAAGCTGTGGAAATTCTTTAGCTGCATTTGTAATGGAAAAGGCTCCTCACACAACCGCCTCCAAGACTATAAAATAAATAATAATAATAATCTTTAGAGCCTATAGAGAAAGCGTTTCCTTCAGCCTCGTCTGTCATATCCGTGTACCGTACCTCTTGCCTCCGTCCCTTGACTACGAACCACTGCAGCCTGTCCTGACCTTACCGCCTGTCCCCGTTTGCCTTACAATTTTGTACCACGCTACACCTCGACGGCGGGCTCTGGTTAAAACTGGGACCTACTTAAAGTCCGCTCCCTGGCGTGGCTATAGCCATCTCTTGCGGTGGTCCAGTGGATCCACTACCGCTGTCCGTGACAACATGAAGCAGTGGAATGACGTTATTCATCCCGTAGTCCTGGCAACTGACAAAAAACGTGTCCGCATGAAAGGGCCTGAGCAAACGGCAGGTGTCACGCATGAGCTGCCACTGGCCGACATTAAAATTACACAGGGATGTACTCCTGTCTGCTTGGATCATCAATAAAGCATTAATTTCCTTTCTCTGTTCATAGAGTCGTTCCAACATATGGAGGCTGGAATTCCAACGTTTGGAAATGTCACATATCAGCCTATGTTGGGGGAGGCCAGTCTGCCACTGCAGCTTAAAGAGGGTGTGCTTGGCGGTGTAGGAACGGCTGAAGTGCATGCAAAGTTTCCTGGCCATTTTAAGAATGTCCTGCAGATGGGTGTAAGACTTGAATAACCAGATTGAACATGTATGCCATGCAGGGAGCATGGCTCAGCCCTCCTCCTACGCAGTGCAGACACCATGTTCTTTCCATCGTCTGCCACAATAGTTCTAATTTTCAGTTGTCGCTGAGAAAGCAACAAATCGATGTCATCTTTCATGACCCAGAGCATTTTCTCCCGTGTGTGACTTCGTTTGCCCAGAGGAATACTCCTGTCCACTTTGATCACCAAAAATCTTTAATGGCCTTTCTCTGTTCATCAATTTCCCCATGTTCATAAATTTCCCCCTATTAATATATTTATTCCTGTTCATCAATTTCCCCCTGTTCAATAATTTCCCCCTGCTAATATATTTATTCCTGTTCATCAATTTCCCCCTGTTCATCAGTTCCTGTCTGCCCGGGGACCCGACCTTTGTGCTACGTTATCTGACCTCGAATCTCCGCCGCCTGCCCTGACCTTTGACTACAAGTTTCATCTTATGATTCGGTACCTCGCTGCGCCACAGCTGCCACCGCAAGTTAGTCGCACCAGGGGTAGCGACATGGTAGGACTCCCGCCGCAGAAAGACCATCCTGCCTTGCGGCGGGCTCTGGTAAAAACCTACTTAGACCCCGCTCCCTGGCGTGGCCGCTACCACCGCTTGCGGTGGTCCAGAGGAGCCACTACCCATGTCGTTACAATGGCAGAAGTTAATGCCAAGTCTCCTGGCTAGTTCTTTGAATGGTGCAGAGTCCACCACTTAAAATAGGAAGGGTCTGCAGTACCACCAACTTGGACAGGAGTACAGTCAGCTTCTGCACTTAGGGATGGCTTGACACATACTGCTGTTTCTTGGCAATCGTCTCGGTGAACGACTGTTGACACCATTAGTGCCGAGGAGCAGGAGTATCTGGACCGGTAGATGATGTAATAGATAGGGAGTTGTCTTCGGCAGAGGTGGTGAAGCCTTGACTGCCTGAAATGGAAGGCGTGCCACTGGGTGCTGCTGCTGGATGGACCACCACATCTAAAACAAGTATGGTGACAGTGCATGATGTTGATGCAGGGCCGTGGTGCCAAAATTAGGGCCCTGATCTCGCTTTACTTTCTGCCCACAGATTCTACATATAGTTATGTTCAACCCTCCTCTGGTGTCTTGTCAAAAAACTGGCACCCTACCGAGTAGGTGATTTTACCACCAAAGCTCCGCACTGACTGACTGTTACCACCGCTGATGCGGTTAGCCCCTGTGCCGCTGTTTTCTGGGACCTGCAAAGTGGGTGGTCTAAATCGTGGCCGTTTGGCTCCCCAACCTTGCACTGCTGCCCCCCTGCTGACTCCCGGCCACACTAGCGACTTACGTTCTGCACCACTGCCTGACACGCAAGCTGCTGCTCTCTTCTCCCAATGACAATGATGAAGCCCTTGTATACTGTTGGTCTGGGTCAGCTCATAGCATCACATGGCTTTCAAAACCACCAGTATGCTGATGACACCCAACTTTACATCTCCAGCCCAGACAATCACTCTCTACTATCCAAGATCCCAGATGGGCTGTCATCCAAATCCTCCTTCTTCTCCTCCCGTCTCCTAAAACTTAATGTAGAGAAAACGGAATGCTTCCAGTGCCAGGAAAATGGGTAGTTGAGGGTAGGCAACCGCATAGGGCGCCACTTCATCCCAGGGAGAAAAGGGGGCACAAGGAGGCATTGAGAGGGCTGAATTTTCCATTTGGGGGCCACTTTATGTCTTGTTTAACTAGGGCACCTTACCTTGTCCCAGCCTTGCTTGCTTCACCCGGCTCCCAAGTGCGATCAGCTACATCGATTAGCGTTCGCCTGTCACCGCCGTCCAGCTCAACGGTATCACTGTACAAAGCCTGACCACTCACACCATAACCCCCCATTGCAACTCTCCTCATCACTATTTGCCCGCTTCTGCAAGAAGCAGTGGATGTCTTCCCCACCTCTTTGCTGCCCACTGTCCTCAAATAGTTCGTCCTCGCGCAGCACATAGTAGTTTTCTGGGTGTGGGAAGCGAACGGGACAGAGGCGGGTTGAGTACAGGTGAGGGCCCCTCACCTGCTCCCGGCCATGCCCACTAAGGGTTATTTCTGACAAGCCCACCGACTCTTGGCTGTGGTTGGCAGATGTCATCTGGGAGAAAGAATATGACCTAGTGTGTGGTCAACTCATTGCCGCTAGATGACACCGGAAGCTTTGGCCTTGCAGGGTGACCCCTGCTGTGACGTCCCCTTACTGTGCTGCGACCTGTGGCGGCTCCAGGAACCTACCATTGTGTTCTTTGACGCTATTGTAGGATCTTAGCCCTCAGCTTGTTTTTTTCCAGCTGGCGCTGCCATGACTTTATCAGGCTGCATTCCCGCTTCAGTTTTTTGGTCAGTTTTGCCCCCGTAAGTGCCCAGGGAATTGAAGAGTGAAGCGATTCTAATAGCGGCAGCAGTCATGTGCGTGTCATACAAAAACATAGCATTGTATGAAGACCACACCAAGCTCCCTCTGCATATTTAAGCATGGCACAATGTTCTACAGCACCCGACAGGCTCTCTGCAGCCAGGAAATAGCTATTTTTTAACGCGATTCGTCCCGATTTCATTCGGGACGAAAATAATTTTGTCTGGAAATTCGACGAAGTCGGCAAATCGAATTTTTGAGAAATTCGTCCATCTCTAATCATAGTACTAACCACATGTCAATATTTATATACTAGCAGCTGTATTAGTGCCCACCACTTTGCAGCACCAGGACCAATTCCAGCAATGTCCATACAACAGTAGTTGTGAATGTCCATTTAGTAGAACCAATCATATTAGTGTCCGTACAATAAGACAACCCACATCAGTACCCACAGTGCTGTTTTATTTTTAGATTTTGCTTTAGATGATGCATTTTTTACCAACAGTACTGTTTTAAGACAGTTGTATTGTTTATGTGATTATCTGGGGCACTATAAGGACACCTATTCATCATTCTAGGCAAGCATTGTTGGTCAGTAACACAGCAGTTTCTTAAGTCCAGGTTGACAGTCGAATCTCAGCATGGAATCCGTATACACGGGTCGCGGGCGCATCCGTGCCCCGATGCCGAGCGGTGCCCCGTCCCACACGTCGGGTCGGGGGTCCGCTCGCCCTCCTGCCGGTGTCCAAATCCACTTACCCAGCCACGCTCCTGCTCCGTCCGTCTGTCCCGCGGCGCGCGCGGCCCCGCTCCCTAGGGCGCGCGTGCCGGCAGTGTGAAATTTAAAGGGACAGTGCACCGGTAATTGGCCATTACCGGACACTGCTCCTATTTAAGCCAGCCTCTTCCTGGTAACCCTGCCGGATCTTTAGTGCCCTTAGCCTACTGAGAAAGCGTACCTGAGCCTTGTTCTGATTCCCTGTGTACCGTACCTTCTGCCTGTCCTCGACCACGAATCTTGCCGCCTGACCTGACCTTCTGCCTTTCCAAGTTCTCGAACCTCAGCCACCTGTCCTGACCTCCAGCCGGTCACCGACTACGAGCCTGCCTTCTGATTCTGTACCACGCTACACCTCGGCTGCCTCCGCAAGCAAGTCACGTCAGGAGTAGCGACCTGGTAGACTCCCGCCGCAGCAAGTCCATCCCGCTTTGCGGCGGGCTCTGGTGAATACCGGGACCTACTTAGATTCTGCTCCCTGGCGTGGCTTACGCTATCGCTTGCGGTGGTCCAGATGATCCACTACCTCCGACCGTGACAGTAAGATCCGGCCATGGATCCCGCCAAGGTGTCTTTACCGAGCGTTAGTCCCCGGAGTCGATTGCTAAGGTCTTATCAATCGACTTGAGGCCTTAACAACCGACTGGAGTCCGCGGAGTCGATTGCTAACTCTTATCAACTGACTTGTCTTGAGGCCTTAACAACCGGCTTAACGACTATTAGCGACTTCACAACGCAGTAAATTATGTGTCCCCCAGTGAAGGTAATAGGGTCCCCCAGTAAGTTATACGTCCTCTAGTAGGTGGTTATATACTTTATATGTCCCCCAGCAGGTATATAGGCAGGTTATGGGTCCCCCAGCAGGTATATAGGCAGGTTATGGGTCCCCCAGCAGGTATATGGGCAGGTTATGGATCCCCCAGCAGGTATATGGGCAGGTTATGGATCCCCCAGCAGGTATATGGGCAGGTTATGGATCCCCCAGCAGGTATATGGGCAGGTTATGGATCCCCCAGCAGGTATATGGGCAGGTTATGGATCCCCCAGTAGGTATATAGGCAGGTTTAGGTCCCCCAGCACACATGGGTAGGTTATATGTCCCCCAGCAGGTATATAGATAGCTTATAGGTCTCCCAGCAGGTATATAGATAGCTTATAGGCCCCACAGCACGTGTATATATAGGTAGCTTATAGACCTCACAGCACATGTATAGGTAGATTATAGCTCCTCCCTGCACGTATATAAGTAGATAATAGCCCCCCTGCAGGTATAAAAGTAGATAATAGCCCCCCTGCATGTATAAAAGTAGATAATAGCCCCACTGCACGCATAAAAGTAGATAATAGCCCCCTGCATGTATAAAAGTAAATAGCCCCCCTGCACGTATAAAATTAGATAATAGCCCCCCCCTGCACGTATAAAAGTAGATAATAGCCCCCCTGCACGTATAAAAGTAGATAATAGCCCCCCCTGCACGTATAAAAGTAAATAGCCCCCCTGCACGTATAAAAGTAGATAATAGCCCCCCTGCACGTATAAAAGTAAATAGCCCCCCTGCACATATATAAAAGTAGATAGTAGCCCCCTGCACATATATAAAAGTAGATAATAGCCCCCTGCACGTATAAAAGTAGATAATAGCCCCCCCTGCACGTATAAAAGTAGATAATAGCCCCCCCTGCACGTATAAAAGTACATAGTAGCCCCCTGCACATATATAAAAGTACATAGTAGCCCCCTGCACATATATAAAAGTAGATAGTAGCCCCCTGCACATATATAAAAGTAGATAGTAGCCCCCTGCACATATATAAAAGTACATAGTAGCCCCCCCTGCACATTTATAATTAGATTATAGCATGAATAGAGCAAATTAAAAGTGATAAACTGACAGCACTCACCTGACCTCGCTCCCTGCCGCTGTCGCTGCTCCCGGTCTTTTTCTTCAGTGGCGTGACGTCACCAGGCCGCGCGGGCAGCGTGATGACGTGCACGCCGCCCGCGCTGTGCACTCCGGTGAGCCGCATCCTGCCTGCGGCCACAGAGTACTCTGCGGAGCTCTCTGCTCCGCCAAAGCATCTAACTGTATGTGCGTCCGGTGGGTGCACATACAGTTAGTCCCGCCACCGCTGCCATCGCCAAGGTCCTAAGCCGATAGCTTAGTGACTGGTAACGGCTTAGGACCCTAACGATTGGCGGCGGTGGATAGCGGCGGCGGTGGGGACTACCGAGCGTCTCCAACATCACCACCATCGTGGTCAAGCAATCGAAACAGAGCGCGCAGCAAGCGCGGCAGCTCAATCAGCTCTCCACTATGATGCAGCAGCTCCTCACCCCTCAGCAGCAGCAGTCGGCTGCAGTGGTCTCTCCCGTGGCATCCGCTCCAGTCGGTCCTAAACTCCGGTTGTCCATGCCGACAAAGTTTGACGGGGACCCAAAGGCCTGCAGGGGCTTCATCACCCAGTGCTCCCTTCATGTGGAACTTATGGCTGTTCAGTTCCCTTCGGAAAGATCCAAGGTGGCCTTCGTGGACAGTCTGCTCTCTGGAAAGCCCTTGCCAGGGCGACTCCACTCTGGGACCGAGGCGATCCAGTCACAGCGGACCTTGCAACATTCCTACTGGAGTTCCGCAGTGTCTTCGAAGAGCCTGCCCGCTCTTCGTCTGCTGAGACCGCCCTGTTGAACCTGCAGCAGGGGAACTCCTCCGTGGGTGAATAGCATCGGAGTTGGCTTGGAACGATGCTGCATTGTGTGCCACGTTCAAGAAAGGCCTCTCCAGCCAGACTAAGGCTGCCCTCTCCACCCGGGACCCGCCATCTTCATTAAGTGAGCTCATCCATCTGGCAACTCAGATTGATATCCGTTTCACGGAGAGATCTGAGGAGCTCCGCCTGGAGCAGGAACCGGCCCAAACCCATCGTCTACCTAGTCCTGCACCGGTGTTTCTACGGCCTCCACTGCCTCCTTCCCAGCCAGCCGTGGAAGAGGCCATGCAAGTGGATAGAGCCCACCTGACTCCGCAGGAACTTAACCGACGGCGTAAGGAGAACCTATGTCTCTACTGCGGCATCCCTGAACATCTCCTCAGGGGTTGCCTGTTCCGTCCACGGCGCCCGGGAGAACGAGCGCACCTAGGCTACATGGGAGAGGCGTCCCTAGGGGTGTGCAGTTCCTCTCCTCGCCTGAACATACCCGTCCTGGTCAGCACTGAAACTGGGATCCACTTTCAAGCTTCAGCGTTCTTGGACTCTGGTTCGGCTGGAAATTTCTTGGACGCTGCCCTGGTGTCTCAACACAATCTCCCCGTGGTTCCCCTGGAGAAACCTCTGGCCATCTCCTCCGTCAGTGGGGAGATCCTCAGCGATCCAGTCCGTTACCGTACTGAGCCGTTGTCCCTTCAAGTAGGGGCACTTCATAAGGAGAGACTTACGTTCTATGTGTTACCCCGGTCTTCCTCGTCCATCCTTCTGGGTCTTCCGTGGCTGCAGCTCCATGCCCTGGTGCTCGACTGGCAGACGGGCGAAGTCCTGTTATGGGGGCCAGAGTGTCGGCTGTTTGGTGGCACCTCGCCTGGTGCTTACCGCTTCTCCGGTACCGTCTTAACCTCTAGCGGGTCTTCCCGCGCCATATCAGGAGTATGCTGACGTCTTTTCCGAGAAGCAAGTGGAGACCCTGCCGCCACATCGCCCCTACGACTGCCCTATTGACCTTCTGCCCGGAACATCCCCTCCACGGGGTCAGGTCTACCCTCTGTCTGTGCTGAGACCTTGGCCATGTCCTCCTAACGCACAGAGAACCTCCAGAAGGGGTATATTCGTAAGTCCACCTCTCCGGCTGGTGCCGGGTTCTTTTTCATAACAAAGAAGGATGGATCCCTACATCCCTGTATTGATTACCGTGGTCTCAACAAGATCACCATTAAGAATCGGTACCCCCTGCCATTGATCACCGAGCTTTTTGACCGGCTTCGTGGAGCCAAGATTTTCTCCAAGCTGGAGCTACGGGGAGCCTATACCCTGATTCGGATTCGTGAGGGAGAGGAGTGGAAGACGGCCTTCAATACTCGAGATGGGCACTTCGAGTACCTGGTCATGCCCTTCAGACTCTGAAATGCCCCTGCTGTCTTCCAGGAGTTTGTCAACGACATCTTCAGAGATCTCCTGTACTCCTGTGTGGTCGTCTATCTGGATGATATCCTGATCTTTTCACCCGATCCAGAATCCCACCAGGCTCATGTGCAACAAGTTCTCAGGCGTTTACGTGCTAACCGTCTGTATGCCAAGCTCGAGAAGTGCCTCTTTCACAAGACAAGTCTTCCCTTTCTCGGCTACATCCTCTCCGACCAGGGGCTACAGATGGACCCAGCCAAGTTGTCGGCTGTGTTGCAATGGCCACGCCCAGTCGGCCTCCGGGCCATACAGCGGTTCCTGGGTTTCTGCAATTATTACAGGCAGTTCATCCCGCACTTCTCCACGCTGGTGGCTCCCATTGTGGCCCTCACGAAGAAAAACGCTAATCCACGCAGCTGGCCTTCCGGGGCCGAGGAGGCATTCACGAAACTAAAGACCGCCTTTGCCACTGCCTCTGTCCTGTCGCGGCCGGACCCCGCGAAACCCTTCTCGCTCGAAGTGGATGCCTCGTCAGTGGGAGTTGGGGCAGTCCTCACGCAAAAGGGGCCCACGGGCAAAACGGTCACGTGTGGCTTCTTTTCCAAGACGTTTTCGCCGGCGGAGAGAAATTACACTATCGGAGACCGGGAGCTGTTAGCCATCAAACTGGCATTGGAGGAATGGCGTTACCTGCTGGAGGGTGCTCGACATCCCATCTGTATCTACTCAGATCACAAGAACCTCCAGTACCTCCAGACGGCTCAGCGGCTCAATCCGCGCCAGGCTAGGTGGTCGCTCTTTTTCTCCCGGTTTGACTTTCAGATCCACTTCCGTCCCGCGGAAAAGAATGTGAAGGCAGACGCCCTCTCCCGTGCCTCCGATGTGGTGGGTGAAAAAGTGTCTCCTGAACACATAATCCCTCCAGAGCGCTGGGGAAGACATGCGTAAGGCCTGCGCTCCGCAGGCGTATCCTGAAGTGGGGACACTGCTCTTAGGTGGCCGGTCACCCCGGTACTCGTAAAATATTCCTCCCGATATCTCGGTTCTATTCGTGGCCAGACCTCGTTAAAGAGGTCAAAGAGTTCATTGAGTCTTGTACCTCCTGTGCCCGCAACAAGACACCTCGTCACAAGCCGGCAGGCCTACTACATCCACTACCCATACCTACTCAACCATGGTCTCACATAGCAATGGACTTTGTAACCGATCTTCCTCCTTCGGCTGGCAACACCGTTGTCTGGGTGGTCACAGATCGGTTTTCCAAAATGGCGCATTTTGTCCCTTTGCCGGGCCTGCTGTCTGCCCCTTGCCTGGCTGAGCTTTTTTTTCGCCACATTTTACGGTTACACGGATTTCCCCTGCAGATCGTCTCAGATTGGGGGCTTCAGTTTGTTTCCAAATTTTGGCGGTACCTTTGTTCTCAACTCCAGGTAAAACTTGACTTCTCCTCAGCTTACCACCCCCAGACGAATGGCCAGGTGGAGAGAGTCAATCAGGTTCTGGGGTGTTACCTGCGCCATTTCGTATCGGCTCGGCAAGATGACTGGGCCAACTTACTTCCATGGGCGGAATTTTCATATAATTCCCTAGAGTCAGAGTCCGCGGGTGCCTCTCCCTTCTACATTGTGTATGGTCTGCATCCCCGACCACCTCTCCCGCTAGCATCCTCGTCCGAGGTTCCAGCTGCTGACACTCTGGTCCAGGACATGAGGACCATCTGGTCCCTGACCCGTCAATCTCTGCTCCGTGCTTCAGGGCGCATGAAGGCGCAAGCAGATAAAAGAAGAAGCCCTCCTCCTGTCTTCTCCCCGGGTGACAAGGTGTGGCTGTCGGCCAGATATGTCCGCCTCAAAATCCCAACCTACAAACTGGGACCCCGCTTTTTAGGACCTTTCGAGGTCCTTAAGCGCTTAAACCCGGTGGCCTATAAATTCCAGCTCCCACCTACCATGCGCATCCCGAACTCCTTTCATGTCTTGCTACTAAAACCCCTGGTCCTGATTCTTTTCTCCTAGAAGGCTGTCCCTCCTCCGTCTGTGGCTGATGCCTCTAATGTCTTTGTGGTCAAGGAAATCTTGGGTATGAGGAGGACTAGAGGGAAACGATATTTTCTCGTTGACTGGAAGGGGTTCGGGCCCGAGGAAAGGTCTTGGGAGCCGGAGGAGAACCTTCTGGACCGCAGCATCATCCAGAGATTCCTCCACTCTAGAAAGAGGGGGGTCCAAAGTGTGGGGGTACTGTCATGGATGCCCCATCCCGCAAGTCGGGTCGGGGGTCCGCTCGCCCCCCTGCCGGTGTCCAAGTCCACTTACCCAGCCGCGCTCCTGCTCCGGCCTTCTCTGTCCCACGGCGCACGCGTCCCCGCTCCCTAGGGCGCGGGCGCGCTGGCAGTGTGAGATTTAAAGGGACAGTGCACCGGTAATTGGCCATTACCGGACGCTGCTCCTATTTAAGCCGGCCTCTTCCTGGTAACCCTGCCGGATATTTAGTGCCCTTAGCCTACTGAGAAAGCGTACCTGAGCCTTGTTCTGATTCCCTGTGTACCGTACCTTCTGCCTGTCCTCGACCATGAATCTTGCCGCCTGCCCTGACCTTCTGCCTGTCCACGTTCTCGAACCTCAGCCGCCTGTCCTGACCTCCAGCCTGTCCCCGACTTCGAGCCTGCCTTCTGATTCTGTACCATGCTACACCTCGGCTGCCTCCGCAAGCAAGTCACGTCAGGGGTAGCGACCTGGTAGACTCCCGCCGCAGCAAGTCCATCCCGCTTTGCGGCGGGCTCTGGTGAATACCGGGACCTACTTAGATTCCGCTCCCTGGCGTGGCTTACGCCATCGCTTGCGGTGGTCCAGAGGATCCACTACCTCCGACCGTGACAGTAAGATCCGGCCATGGATCCCGCCAAGGTGTCTTTACCGAGCGTCTCCAACATCACCACCATCGTGGTCAAGCAATCGAAACAGATTGCGCAGCAAGCGCAGCAGCTCAATCAGCTCTCCACTCTGATGCAGCAGTTCCTCACCACCCAGCAGCAGCAGTCGGCTGCAGTGGTCTCTCCCGTGGCAGCCGCTCCAGTCGGTCCTAAACTCCGGTTGTCCATGCCGACAAAGTTTGACGGGGACCCAAAGGCCTGCAGGGGCTTCATCACCCAGTGCTCCCTTCATGTGGAACTTATGTCTAGTCAACAATTTTGTGTACACAGCGTCCCAGCAATGTCCTTGGACCATATGACAAGTATAGGATTGCAAGCCAGTATAAATTTGAATAAAATGTAAACTTTTATTGTAACAAAGCTTAAAAGTCGTAGAAAAAACATACGTTACAGCAGTGCAGACCGGTCGCCATACTCAGCAGTGTGCAGCCGGATTCTTTCTCAAAACGGAGCTATGAGTGACTACTGGTAGGTTATTACAGGTATCTGGAGCCATGTTGACTGCGGTTTATCCAATCCCACAGCTGCTGGAAGGTCCAATTTAGAAACCGCCGTGAAAATTGAAGCCTTTTCTGCAGATGTAACTTTATTAGCAGAGCTGCAGTGACCATTTGTCTGCTTTAGAGCCCCATACACAGTAGGGTTCACAGAACTGTTGTGTTAGACATACTGTGGATACGGAAAGCATCCAGACCCCTTCACATTTTTCACTCTTTGTTTCATTGCAGCCATTTGGCAAGATCCAAAAAGTTCACTTTTTTGCACATTAATGTATACTCTGCACCCCATCTTGAAAGAAAAACAGAAATGTAGATATTATTGAAATTGATTAAACAAGAAAAACTGAAATATCACATGGTCTTAAGTATTCAGACTCTTTGCTCAGTATTGAGTAGAAGCACCCTTTTGAGCTTCTTCAGCCATGAGTCTTCTTGGGAATGATGCAACAAGTTTTTCACACCTGGATTTGGGGATCATCTGCCATTCTTCCTTGCAGATCCTCTCCAGTTCTCTCAGGTTGGATGGTGAACAGCCATTTTCAAGTCTCTCCAAGATGCTCAATTGGGTTTAGGTCAGGGCTCTAGCTGGGCCAGTAAATAATTGTCACAGAGTTGTTCTGAAGCCACTGCTTTGTTATTTTAGCTGTGTGCTTAGGGTTATTGTCTTGTTGGAAGATGAACCTTTGGCCCAGTCTGAGGTTCAGAGCACTCTGGAAGAGGTTTTCATCCAAGATATCTCTGTACTTGCCCGCATTCATCTTTCTTTCAATTGCAACCCCCATAGCATGATGTTGCCACGACCATGTTTCACTGTTGGGATTGTATTGGGCAGGTGATGAGCAGTGCCTAGTTTTCTCCACATATACCATTTAGAATTAACACCAAAAAGTTCAATCCTCGTCTCATCAGACCAGAGAATCTTATTTCTCATAGTCTGGGAGTCCTTCATGTGTTTTTTGCAAACTGTAACTGTAAGCTTTCATATGTCTTGCACTGAGGAGAGGCTTCTGTCGGAATACTCTGCCATAAAGCCTTGACTGGTGGAGGGCTGCAGTTATAGTTGACTTTGTGGAACTTTCTCCCATCTCCCTACTGCATCTCTGGAGCTTAGTGATCTTGGGGTTCTTCTTTACCTCTCTCACCAAGGCTCTTCTCCCACGATTGCTTAGTTTGGCTGGACGGCCAGGTTGAGGAAGAGTTGTGGTCGTCCCAAACTTCTTCCATTTAAGGATTATGGAGGCCACTGTGCTCTTAGGAACCTTGAATGCTATAGAAATTCATTTGTAACCTTGGCCAGACCTGTGCCTTGTCACAATTCTGTCTCTGAGCTCCTTGGACAGTTCCTTAGACCTCATGAGTCTCATGTGCTCTGACATGCACTGTGAGGTCTTATATAGACCGGTGTGTGCCTTACCTAATCAAGTCCAATCAGTTTAATTAAACACAGCTGGACTCCAATGAAGGAGTAGAACCATCTCAAGGAGGATCAGAAGGAAATGGACAGCATGTGAGTTAAATATGAGTGTCACAGCAAAGCGCCTGAATACTTATAACCATGGAATATTTCAGTATTTCTTGTTTAATAAATTTGCAAAAAAATCTACATTACTGTTTTTTCCTTTTAAGATGGGAGGGAGGCAGAGTGTACATTAATGAGCAAAAAAAAAAAAGAACTTTCTGGATCTTACCAAATGACTGCAAAGAAACAAAGAGTGAAAAATTTAAAGGGGTCTGAATGCTTTCCATACCCACTGTATGTCTGTTTGTCCCTAGGTTCATTTTGGTCGTGAGCTGCCCCACGGTAGCTTGTTGCTCTGCCTTCCCGCACTTTTGTTGCCTATGTTTACCTCTTATGTCAATGGCATATGGTGCTCTGCAGTTTCCATGTCAGTCATTTACAGTGGTGCCATTTGTCCACTCACAACATACTTTCACCACACAGCACACGAACAGTTCAAAAACTGCGCAGTTTCAAAAATATTGCCACCTTTGCCACAAAAGCTTTTTGTAACTCTGATAAAACACTCCTTTTAGCCATGACAGCAATGAGGTATATGTGTGCAGACAGCCTGTCACACCCCTTACATACCAACCAACCCAGCTCAAAAAATATGACTTCCTTTATAAGCTACATGCTGTGAACCTCGAAAGTAGGAATTGGTCATAATAATGTGACTCGACTGTGTCTGTAAGACAGCATTGCTCCCAATAAAGATAAATTAATTGTAGTTCCCAGTTCGGTTTAGTTTGTTCCCATCTTGATATTTTCTTCTCATATTCATGACATAACTTTCTTTTGCAGATGTCACATTATTGTTCTCCAATCCCAGATTCTGTAAACATTGGTGCATCCAAGGTGACACAGCCAATATCCAGCACTGTCACTGCAATAGAGCGGATAGTCATTGACTTTTGGAAAGTAAACACAACAAATTATTATGAATTCAAAAGTTGTTTTCCAGCTTATGTGGTACAAACTGCACCAAGAAGCGTGTCATTCCTTCCTGCGCTCACGTAGATTTCACTTTCATTCACACAAGACGGACAATTTCTTAAAGCAGCACTGCCATCTAATGATAACACTGGGCGTTTTACTTGTACTATTATTTTACTCCAACATATGTTACTAACTTCTTTTACCATATAGAAAAATATGAGCAACAGCAACGTAACTGGAAAATGACACAGCCATGATTTTCACGTTCAAACCTCCTGAGATTTTAATTGCCCTTTTTCATTAAAAATTATGGAGTGTGATATTATGCACATCTTGCTTTATAACGCCTTAACAGTTTGAGAAATTAAACTCTTATCAGCGACTCCATGCCTGCCGGTATATTTATTTTATGAACGCTTGTTGAAACAATTATCTATTCAAGAGTAATTAGTTTTTAATGTTCAAATAGTTTGGCTGCGTTGTACTATCCCATTCACATTGAAATCCTGTCCTTTGTTTGGCTTTGAACAATTTCTAGTCCAAATTCTGCATCTTCATGACATGCACACAAGAAAACAAAACATTAAAAATAGCGAAGCTTACGGACATCTTTAAATATAGATTCAATTAAAACGATACAATCTGCTAAATGCATTAAAAATGAATCCAAAAGAGATTCCATTATTGGTGGATAACCAAGTGTGTGGAGCTGTAAGACATAAAACGAGGCAAAGATTAGAAGCAGGTAACAAAAAGTAGAATCTTCTTTTTAGATTTGTTGAGACTCTTTAGCTAATTTGAGGCCTGTTGTGGGATTTTATTAACAATGCTCACTAAAAGCATTTCCCCATATGAATGATAACGATAACGTGTTCCGGGGAAAGCTTTCTTATTGAGAATACGAATTAATCATTGTGACAAGCCATACTTTAAAAACTAGATGGTAGAACTGGTTCTCAAAGTCTTGTTTGTGTACATGAAAATCATTCATCTCAACATCAGCTCTCAGTTCAACGCTTCATAGTCATTGTATCCTTAAAGGGGTTTTCTCACTACAAGGATTGCTTTTTATGTTAAAGATCTTGCAAAAACAAGTCACTTTGCGATATATGTCCATTAACAGTATCCTACCTATTCTGAGATATCCCCTCTTGTATGGGCTGCATCAGCGCCGTAGGTCGCTATAGCTACAGACCTTTTCTCCCTCCTGATAGGCTGCCGCTGCTGGTCGCTATAGCTACAGACCTGGCTTCTACTGCAGCCTAGTAGAAGCCAGTAAACACGCCCTGAATTCAAAGTGAAACCAAGAAAACAGGACTGAAGTAAGATGAATCAATATAGTGAGACAACCCCTTTAAATACATTACTTCATTGGCCACAAGTGTACTTTTCTATTTCATTACACTAGCCTGATGCTGGATAGATGCTGGAAACATTACTGCAGGGGTACACAATATGTGGCCCACATTCATGCAGATGATAGACACAAGCGTCCGGCTGGAAATTGCTGTTTTAGCTCACATTAAATGTAACAATTTTTAACTTGAATCATTAGAAACTGCTATTCTGTCTAGATATTGCTGTTGAATACTTGTTATAGCACCCCATGCTGTTCATTTGATCCCCTCAGTATGTCCACCGTATGTTTCTGGCTGGTTTTCACACATGTTTAGAAGCTCAGTATCCCTACCATCATCCTCTTCTACAAGAGCAGCTTAAAGATTCCGAGTTTTGTTGAGGTCCATCAACATAGATCAGCACACAAAGAACAGCTTCTCCGTAAGCTGCATCCACACAGCAAGGACAAAATACTGGTCGAATTTTATATCAGAATCCGACCAGTATTTTATAGTAGATTTTCATTTTTTGGCCCATTTTTTCGGATTCTTAACATTGGAATAGTACATTTTCGGACGTAAATTCAGCCGAAGAATGTATATGTTTCGTGTGGTTTGTAAAGCTGTTGGTTTTGAAATCTGACCTCAGAAAATCTGTGCCTACAGCTCGGATTTTCTATTGAGTTCTATGGGGATGGTTTACAGTCAGATTTTATGTTTTGCATGATCTGAGTTGATTTATATTTATCTATAGGACAGTCATTTCAGTTCAAAATGGCATACTCCTTAAGGGGTTATTCACTTAAAGGGGTTGTCTCACTACAAAGCATAGCTTTAAACATGTAGAGACTGGTAATTGAAGAGTATTTCCAAATATATTGCTGTAGTTTTTTGGCTTTGTTGAGGAGATAAGATAGAAATTATGAGCTCTGAGTGCATTCAGGTTTCTCTAGGTTACCAGCCTGCTCTCCCCTTCTCTCTTTGCTTTGTCTTATCTGATAGCAGGGATGACAATAGGGCTGCCGGCAGCTTGAGAACAGTCAATTATCTAAAACAAGTAATTTGTCTCCTTTTGTTTGCTTGCTTTGAGCTCTGTAGCATTTTGATCTTATAGACAACATCTCCTTCTCTCATGTCAGTGTAAAATAACGAGGATGTTGGTGGGGGGGAGGTATGGGATATCTTGCAACGGTGGCTGACTGCGCCCGCCCGTTGTCCGTGGCAAGCACCCCTGTACCAGCTTAGGGTGGTATGGGTTGAGCTTTCCTTGCCCAGAGCAACTACCCTCACCTCCAGGTTCCCCTGGTATCCTCAGGTCCTTTACGTATTGCGGAGAGAGGTGCGGTGTGGGATCCTGTAGAGAATAGAAAGTTCACCGTCATCAATAACAGCAGACGACACAAGTAGTATGGGGAACTTCAGGCTTTACTCACGGAAGATTTCTTGTGGACGTTACCTAGTTATGAAGCAAGGCACATGTCACTTGAACACATTTTAGATCCTCTTTCTCTGGACACTTGGCAACTGTCTCAACCCCGTTCTGGTTCCGACCCAGTCCAGCTGTTCAAGGTGCTGGCACTGGCGCTGACCCCCGTTCCAGCCCAGCTGTGCAAGGTGCTGGCGCCTGGCGACACAGGGCACACAGTCCACTCAATGGGTCCCTTGACTCTTCTGGCAGTCCATCAAACTGCCCACCTGTGATTCTGGGTTGTTTGACTCTCTTCAGGGTCCATATTTTCTGGATCTCCACTTTCTCTCTGTCTTGGTGCCTGCTCAATCTCAGGTATAGCAGTGAGTCAGGCTGCTCTCTTCTGCCTCGGCCTGCCCTGTCTATTGGCGCCTGGATAGACAGGGGTCCCCTTAACTTGCTGCTTTCAACTGGAACTATATACAGCAACCATCGCTTCTAACTACAACGATGCTGACAGCCCCCCTCCTATAACTGTCTGCCTGACTTCCAGCTCCGCCTCCTTCCGCTCTCCTGATTGGCTGCTCGCCCTAACAGTCCCAACTGCCACACTGACTGACTCTCAACTGTCACCAACTGCAGCTTCCCCCTCAAGCTTGCCATCCAACTCCCTGGTTTCCCATGGCAACCCACTACGGTCAACATCCCAACACAAGCATAACCCCTTATATCAGTGCTTTTAGAAGAGCTGTGAATGCCAAGCCGATGTGCTAATCACTACTATAGAAGCAGCCATAGCCTAACCAGGAAGGGAAAGCATGCATGACTCAGATTTTGGCTCCGAAACAGCATGGTCAGACAACCCCTTTAAGTGCACCATGATGAAAATGTACAGTTAAAAGGGGAGTCAGCCACAACATCCTTTCAATAGTGGAAATCAGAGATTGAAGATCACAACTAATTTCTCCTTGAATGCCAAGATTAACCCTGATTGTGACTTACAAAGACAAATTGCAGAGGGCACAGTTGATGCCATATTATATATTGGTAGACAGCTGAGAGTCCATTGAAAGACTAATTATCTGTGGTTATGGCATGCTTATGTATACCATGAAAACTGACTATTTATAAGAACACAGGCAGCATTAAATATAGATACAGTCATATGAAAAAGTTTGGGCACCCCTATTAATCTTAATCATTTTTAGTTCTAAATATTTGGGTGTTTGCAACAGCCATTTCAATTTGATGTATCTAATAACTGATGGACACAGTAATATTTCCAGATTGAAATGAGGTTTATTGTACTAACATAAATGTGCAATATGCATTAAACCAAAATTTGACCAGTGCAAAAGTATGGGCACCTGAACAGAAAAGTGACATTAATATTTAGTAGATCCTCCTTTTGCAAAAATAACAGCCTCTAGTCGCTTCCTGTAGCTTTTAATCAGTTCTTGGATCCTGGATGAAGGTATTTTTGAACCATTCCTCTTTACAAAACAATTCAAGTTCAGTTAAGTTTGATGGTCGCCGAGCATGGACAGCCCGCTTCAAAGTATCCCACAGATGTTCAATGATAATTCAGGTCTGGGGACTGGGATGGCCAATTCCAGAACATTGTAATTGTTCCTCTGCATGAATGCCTGAGTAGATTTGAGCTGTGTTTGGGATCATTGTCTTGCTGAAATATCCATCCCCGCGTAACTTCAAATTCATCACTGATTCTTGTACATTATTCTGAAGAATCTGCTGATACTGAGTTGAATCCATGCGAGCCGCAATTTTAACAAGATTCCTGGTGCCGGCATTGGCCACACACCCCAAAGCATGATGAACCTCCACCAAATTTTACAGTGGGTAGCAAGTGTTTTTTCTTGGAATGCTGTGTTTTGGGACGCCATGCATAACGCCTTTTGTATGACCAAACAACTCAATCTTTGTTTCATCAGTTCACAGGACCTTCTTCCAAATGAAGCTGGCTTGTCCAAATGTGCTTTTGCATATCTCAGGCGACTCTGTTTTGGCGTGCTTTCAGAAACGCTTCTTTCGCATCACTCTCCCCATACAGCTTCTCCTTGTGCAAAGTGTGCTGTATTGTTGACTGATGCGCAGTGACACCATCTGCAGCAAGATGATGCTGCAGCTCTTTGGAGGTGGTCTGTGGATTGTCCTTGACTGTTCTCACCATTCTTCTTCTCTGCCTTTCTGATATTTTTCTTGGCCTGCCCTTTCTGGGCTTAACAAGAACTGTCCCTGTGGTCTTCCATTTCCTTACTATGTTCCTCACAGTGAAAACTGACAGGTTAAATCTCTGAGACAACTTTTTGTATCCTTCCCCTGAACAACTATGTTGAACAATCTTTGTTTTCAGATCATTTGAGAGTTGTTTTGAGGAGCCCATGATGCCACTCTTTACAGGAGATTCAAATAGGAGAACAACTTGCAATTGGCCACCTTAAATACCTTTTCTCATCATTGGATACACCTGGCTATGAAGTTCAAAACTCAGTGAGGTTACAAAACCAATGTTGTGCTTCAGAAAGTCAGTAAAAAGTAGTTAGCAGTATTCAAATCAATAAAATGATAAAGGGTACCCAAATTTTTGCACCAGTCAAAATTTGGTTTAATGCATATTGCACATTTTGTGTTAGTACAATAAACCTCATTTCAATCCGGAAATATTACTGTGTCCATCAGTTATTAGATATATCAAATTGAAATGGCTGTTGCAAACACCCAAATATTTAGAACTAAAAATGATTAAGAATAATAGGGGTGCCCAAACTTTTTCATATGACTGTATATGACAGTAAATTTCATATTCCTATTAAAGGGTACAATCCTTTGGTGGGGTCTAACAAAATGTAAATAAAGTAATAATACACACTTTTCCGAACCTCTGTCTCAAATTTCATTAAAAGAAAGTCAGACACCTCTTTAGGAACCCAGCAGACATCCTAAGTCAATAGTAATCATTGGAGTGGTGTTGGACATACAACAGATTCAACACTATCTCTCACAAGACACCATTTAACCCCTTACTGACATTTGCTGTATAGGTATGTGATAATGTTGGTAAAGAAGTATGGAGGGCTCACTCCATATGCAGCAGGTCCACTACATATGCAACAGGTAACAGCTACCTACTGCAAGCAGCCGAGATTGAACACAGTTACTATTCTGGCTGTTTAACCCCCTAGAGTCTTTTAAATTTGTATAATGGCAAAAGGGCAGTGTCTAGGGCCTAGACACTGCCCTTTTGCCATTATACAAATTTAAAAAAGTTACACATAATTGGTATCACCTCGTCTGTAAAAATCTGTTCTATTGAAATATCATTTATCTCATTGCCAAAATTGCTGTTTCACATCCCCCAAAATTTTAATAAAAGTGATCAAAAGTCACTTGTATCCCAAATTATATCAATGAATGGAAAAAGATTCGGTCAGCTCACCTGGTCTTAGAATGAGTAGGTAACGCCCGGACTTGACTGAAAGCTCCTCGTCAGAAAGCCAAATACAAACAACAAAAAGATCCAGCGTATGCACCACTCCAGGTAAGGTGAAAAGGGTTCCGTAGTTTATTGAAAAATAGTTAAAACATCCAAAGAAATCGCATCAAACCATTATTATTATATCAATAAAACACAAAAAATTAGCTCCATAGATGGAAAAACAAATGAGTTATTTATTCCTGAAAATGGTGCTGCAGCGCAAATTTAAAAAAATAATGGGCTACATGTATGAAAACTGTCTAGGTCGGATTTCCTGGTGCCTACTGCACGTCCATAAAAGTGACATGTCACTTCTTTCAGGTGCTTATGCGCTGAGAAATTCTAAACCAATAGGAGGTAGGGCCATTGTGCTGTTGAAAGTTTGCACTGGCCAGTGCATACTTTCAACAGCAGGTGTATTGTGGCACGCACCTGTGCCATGTGAACATACCCTTAGACTTTCTTTGTTGCCCATAGCAGCCAATCAGAGCAACCCTTTAGTTTTTTCAAAGCACTATTTGAAATGAAAGAGGAGCTCTGATTGGATGTTATGGGCATCAAATAAAGTTTTAGATGGGGCTGTGTCAGTTATCTGGCATCAAAAAGCTGTAGTAGACCTGTTATATACTGTAGATGTATGAACAGTCGCACTACAAACTTTGGTGAGATAAGCGCCTGTGCGACACTTTTTAGTGTACCAAAGTTTTGGGCCGTTCTGGGGGCGTCGCACCACATTTATAGAAGTAGACACATTCATGATTCTTTGATGCCAAATCTAGGCGCAGAACAGTTAGAACAGCCAGACCAGGTTAAAGGTGGTCTGCCTGAGCCTGAGTTGTCGTATTGGCACTACAATGTGCCTGTATGTATGACCTGCAGAAGAACAGGTTCATACATTCTGGTGCATTCTACACTGTCTTAGAGCAATTTAGAACTAGCCTGTCAGTGCCAACGTTGATACACGTCACCCTATATTTGCAGGAAAGCCAACACTGCACATCACCTGAACTTACCATCCCCACAGTAAAGCGTGGTGGTGGCAGCATCATGCTGTGGAGATGCTTTCCTTCAGCAGGGACTGGGAAGCTGCTCAGAGTTGTTGGAAAGATGAATGAAGCTAAATGCATGGCAATCCTGGAAGAAAACCTGTTAGATGCTGCATCAGGACAATTACCTTAAACATACAGCCAAATGGAATGGTATACATCAAAGCATATTCATGTGTTAAAATGGCCCAGTCGAAGTCCAGACCCAGATCTCATAGAGAATCTGTGGCATGACTTATGCTGTTCACAAACATTCGCCAACCAACGGGTAAAACTTTTGCCTCTAAATGTGCAAAGCTGTTAAAAGACATTCCCCAACAGACTTGCAGCTGTTATTGAAGCTAAACGTGGTCCTACAAAGTATTGACACAGGGGGGATGAATACATATAAACACCACACTTTTCAGTTTTTTTATTTGAAAAAATGTGGAAAAGTACACATTATTTCATTTACACTTCACAAATTCCTGCTTCTTTTTGTTGTTCTATCACATAAAATATCAATAAAATACACGTAAGTTTGTGTGGCTGTAACATTTAGAAATGAGGAAAAGTTCAAGGGGTATAAATACTTTTGCAACCCACTATAGGTAAGAGGTCACATACAGATCAATTTGGTCAGACTACCAAAGCAGTAATGAATTACAGTTTTTCAAAGCTTAAAGAAGTCATATAGTCTATCATTGCAAATACAAACCTGACAAATATATAGATGTCTAGATGCAATGAATACAGAATTGAGTATGATATTTAGAATTGATCAACATTTTACTGTTATTTCTTCCCAGCATGTTTTAAGAAGACTAGCAGAAATTTCCATTTACATTCCAGAAGAATTACAGCCAGACATGCATTAATAATATCCCCTCTGGTCAAAACCTTAGGTCAGAGCACAACTGCACTTTTGGATGCAAGTTTTCAAACTCAAATTGAAATAGTGGATAAAAGGTTTCTGTAGATCGGATACAATCATAACGTAGGTCAGAAAGCCAAAAATACAAGTAGCAATCTGACAGATCATCTTTTCTTAGAAACAGGGAGAACAAAACTTAAATAATAAATAAACCTAGCAGGTAAGAAAAATGTCAGCTGTCCTTCCTGTAATAATACAGTGTTCAGTTATATCTATTCCCACAAGATTTAATATTAAAGGAACAAATCTCTACCTGCCCAAAATTTCTAAACTGAACAATGAATATTAACAATGGCTATGTAGTCAACAAAATACAATTTAGCATTTTTAGTGGTTTACTTTTATATATTACCCTGTTTTCATTTTTTTTTACTACATGATTTGTACTCTTTATAGAAAAAAAAAAAGAAATACCATATTTTTCAGACTAGAACACTTTTTCCCCCAAAATTTTGGGGGAAAATATTGGTGCATCTTATAGTCCAAATGCACTCTCTCAGGCTGGTAGGAGGCTGAAGAGAAGCAATGTTGCGGAAGGCGGCGTTCCACAGCATTGCTGCACTCCAGCCGGTCCGAGATAGCACTGCGTGGTGGCCGGTGGATGATCAGTTCAGCCGGCAGCTGCTGTTAATAGAAGGGATGGAGCCGGCTCCGTCCCTGCTGTTAACACTTTAGACACCGCGCAGCAGCATCTAGCTGAATGAGGAGCAGAAAGCTCCTCCATCTGATAACCTCCACACACATACAATGTGTCATGGCAGCAGGGAGCCTCATGCAGGCTTCCATAGCTGCCATTGATGTACACCTATTACACCCGGCCATAGGCAGGGTGTAATAGGTAGTGTGTAATAGGTAGTGAATGAAAATCCTATATGCAGTACAATAGTACTGATGTATATAACACAAGAGATTATGCCCCCTAGTGGTACTCTAGGTGGGGGAACTAAGTATTTAGGTAAGAAAATAAAAATTATATACTGTATGTGTATATATATATATATATATATATATATATATATAGAGTTTAAATCGCCCCTTTTGGAGCTTTACAAATAAAAAAATTAAAGAGTTACACATAATTGTTATCTCCACATTCGTAAAAGTCTAATCTATTAACATATAACATCATTTATCCCGTAAGCTGTACAGCACAGAAGAAAAAAGTTCCATACACCAAAATTGTGTTTTGTTTTTTTTAAATCCCCAAAAAATTTGAATAAATTATCAAAAATTCTAATCTACCACAAAATGTTTCCAATAAAAACTACACTTCAGCCCACACTCTTTGCTTCATATTTGTTTTCTTATTTTGCTCCTCTAAACCTTAGGTGCGTTTTATAGTCTGCAGCGTCTTGTAGTGTAAAAAATACAGTATGTTTCTTTCTGAAAACGTGTAGGTTAACTGCTGTTGATACATTTTACTATGCAAGTTCACATAACGATACAATAGCTGCATTAGATATTCTAGTGTTCATAAACATGGCTGCAAGGTCTATTGGAGTGAAAATAATGGGTTAATAGCTTATGTGAGATGTGAGGGTAGCATAATACATGGATATCTGGTTTTGTCATTAACTCACTTCCTGAAGGTCTTAAAATGAAATGTGCTCTTTTAGAGGAAAACAGCCAAAGGGGATGTTTTTTATTATTAAATTATGCTGGTTCTGCAGTTAGAAAACAGAAAAATATATATTCACTTTTATCCACCATCTCCCCAGGTCCTCCGTTTTAAACTCGCTGATTGGCTGCAGCAGTCACGTGCCACTTTTGGAGAATACCATTTAGAAATGAGGTGCTCTAAACAGTAAACCGTAATGCTATGCAATACATGTGACGGCTACAGTTAATCAGCAGGTGCAGCGGTGATGTGCTGACTGCCAGTACTAGGAAGAAAACAGACCTGGGGAGACGGCTGACTTCAACAGCGCTGGAACAAAGGTGAGGATACTTTTTTATTTTGTAACTTTAAAGCCAGCATAAAATAATATAAAAAAAAGTAGACAAACCCCTTAGTATAAGCTGCTTTCAAGTGGGTGTGGGGTTAATTTTATTCTAATTATGAACTGCTTAGACAATAGGTTCCTTCACTACATCATAAGTGTCAAGGAACCTATTACACACTAGTATAGGGCTGTTTTGGATTGGTACTTAGTCGATACCTCTGATATTGTCTACCTGATTCCAAATTGATATATATGTGTGCGCACACAAGAATCACTCTGGGTCACCGAGGTGCATAGCAAATACTTCCCTTTATTCTTAGAATGCTGCACATATATGGTAGACTGGGCGCTCGTTTCTGAGAATAAAATCCTCGTGGTAGACGGAGTTGGATAAAAGGGTATATTTATTCCATAAAAGATGCAAAAGGTGCTAGCTTTGGCATAAAAATGTAACACACATAACGCGTTTCGTGCCCTGAACCGGCACTTCCTCAGATAATACAGTGTCACTTAAAAAAAAGTTACTTATTCTTAGTTACAGCGGGTTATATGGAGTCAAAAAGAGGAAACAGCGCAGGAAGCATGTGTGCCTTTTGAAGCATAACAATCTGTGTGTGTCAGAAATATAACACTGTTACCGAGTCACATTATTGTGACCATTTACTATTCCTTCTTTGGTCTTCTTCTTACATCCTGATGAAGACTGGTTCTTGGGTGTTGTCCCGGACGTAGGCGCCATCTTGATTTTGTTACATGAGCTAGCACAGCATACTATAGCATATAACAGACATTTCCTCCATAACAGGGCTATAACAAACAACAAGGGCCTCATGTATGAAAACTGCTTAGCTCTGAGACTTTCTTTGTTGCCCATAGCAACCAATCAGAGCTCCCCTTTCATTTCATATAGTGCTCTGGAAAAATGAAAGGGGCGCTCTGATTGTTTGTTATGGGCAACAAAGAAAGTCTTACACGTAGACAGTTTTCATACATGCCCCCCCCCCCCTCCAATTGTGTAATGTCCTTTTCCAAGTATATGTGTATAGTTCCACAAATGGTTTTAGGTTTGTACTCAGTTAATATGTACATTTTTTCTTCTCTTGATATATTCTGATTGGTGGCCAGTATTATATACTCTTCATATTGGACTACTTTGTTTTTACTAATAAATGCATTGTATTTTAAATAAATAGGAATGGAACCTCCCACAGAAATTGAGGCAACTAAGGATGATTTCACACGGTGTATTACGGCACACATTGAGTGTATTTTGCAAGTGTGTCATTTCAAAGCTGATATGATGCATAAATGGCTTGAGAAAGTTTCCTGCCTCCTATACTTTAAGCCAGTATGCGGCATATATGTCACTTTTTTGCAGATACACTCTAAATTACAATTGTAAAATATGCAGAGTATGATTGATGCAAAGAAAAAAACACAAAAAAAAATAGGACATTACTTACTTAGAAAACACCACCATTTTGGGCCTTGTTCACAGCTCAATGGCTGAACTAACCTGGGCCCAGGAACAGGCATCTCTAGACTTATATGCACCTGGGGAAAAAAAAAGCTAACAGGTGCATCTGATTGCTGAATAACAACGCAAAGATCCCACAGCTAAGGCCATGTTCACACGTCTTAAAATGTGCCGTATTTCGGTCCGTAATTATGCGCCGGAGTGCGCAAATTATGGGCTGAAAACGTCCCAGTCATTACGGTAATCCACAGTTCTCATAGAGAACTATGGATTACGTCTCCTCTCCCTGCTCGGCGAATCCGCCGGGCAGGGAGATAAGTGACATGTGAATTACTAGCGGTGTATACGCGCCGCTGGTCATGCAAGTAAATGGGCCGGCGAAGTGCCGGCCCCCCGCTCACTCCCCCGCTGCTGCCCCGCCCCCGGCTACACGGCTTAACTGCGGGGCGTAATTACGTCCCGCAGTTAAGCCGTGTGAACATAGCCTAAGGGACCACTTAAATGATACAGACTTCACATTAACTTGGTACCTGTTTACACACCAGCATGCAGAAAAACCACAGTATAATGCATGGAGAGACTGCAGAAATGCAAAAATACCCATTAAACAACCACTTTGAGTTGTTATTCAGCAATCAGCTGCACCTGTTAGCTTTTTTTTCCCAGGAGCATATAAGGCTAGAGATGCCTGCTCCTGGGCCCAGTTTAGTTCAGCGATTGAGCTGTGAGTATGATTGATGCCACATATGTTAAATTGATCTGTGGAAATAGATATACCGTATATACTGGAGTACAACCCAACCCGAATATAAGCCGAGGCACCTAATTTTGCCACAAAAAACTGGGAAAACTTATTGACTTGAGTATAAGCCTAGGGTGGAAAATGCAGCAGGTAGTGGTAAATTTCGAAAATAAGAATGGATATCAATAAAATTACATAGGCAGTTTAATGTTTCCCATAAGCAGGTATATATCCCCCATAGGCAGGTAAATGTCCCGCACAGGTAGGTATATGTCCCCCATAGGCAGGTAGAGGCAAGTAAATGTCCCGCATAGCAGGTATATGTCTCCCATAGGTAGGTTTTTTAAAAAAAAAAAAAAAAACAATTAAATACAAATACTCACCTTTTCCCGATGCAGCTCTTCGGGTGCTCTGTCTTCTGGCACAGCACGCTGCCTGTGCCGGCAACTCCGGAGGGGGCCGCAAGCTACGGCCTACCAGAGTCCTATTGCGGAGCAGGGAACACTCACTTTCTGCTCCGCAATAGAATCTTCTGCTGTATGCGCTCCCAGAGGAGTCGCATACAGCTGAAGAGATCTCCACCAGGGCCCAAGCCATAGCTGTGCCCAGATGCTGATGGGTAACTTGAGATTCAGTTGTATGCGCTCCCAGAGGGGTCACATACAGCTGAAGTATCCCTGCTGGCGCCCGGGCCATTGCAGCACCCGGACGCAGACGGTGACTCGAGTATAAGCTGAGGGTGGCTTTTTCAGTAAATGTTTTGGGCTGAGACACTCAGCTTATACTCAAGTATATACAGTAACTGAACACTGTAATGTTACAGGAAGAACAGCTGACATTTTTCTTACCTTCTAGATTTATTTATCATTGTTTTGTACCTTGAGGCGTATTTCGGAAAATAATAATACATGCCAAAAGTTAAGCCCCCAGGAACTAGAAGAGCAACTCTAAAATGGTAAACTCATTGGACCTCAGCATGTACATAACAGTTCACCATTATGCACTGAAGTGTCTTAATATAAAAACTTAATAGGACTGAAAGATCCATCAACAGCAGCTTGTTAACATTAAGGCTATGTTCACACGGCTTATTCAAGGCGTAATTGTGGGACGTATTTCGCCCGAAATTACGCCGTGTGCTCGAGAGCGGGAGGGGGGGGGGAAGGGGCGGAAGCCCGCCGGCCCCATAGACATTCATTATTCACGGCGTGTATACGCTGTGAATAATGTGCATGTCACTTCCTTCCCCGCTCTCCGTATTGTGCAAGCGGGGAGAGGAGACGTAATCAATAGTTCTCTATGAGGACCATGGATTACCGTAATGACTGGGACGTATTTCAGCCCGTAAATCGCGCAGTACGGCGCAAATTATGGCCTGAAATACGTCCCAAAATAAACCGTGTGAACATAGCCTAAGAGTTAACATGTAAATATACACATATATATATATATATATATATATCTAATATATATATATATATATAATATATATATATATATATATATATACACACCACATATACACTCACCGGCCACTTTATTAGGTACACCATGCTAGTAATGGGTTGGACCCCCTTTTGCCTTCAGAACTGCCTCAATTCTTCGTGGCATAGATTCAACAAGGTGTTGCAACGATGCTCAATTGGTACCAAAGGGGCCCAAAGAGTGCCAAGAAAATATTCCCCACACCATGACACCACCACCACCAGCCTGAACCGTTGATACAAGGCAGATGGATCCATGCTTTCATGTTGTTGACGCCAAATTCTGACCCTACCATCGAATGTCGCAGCAGAAATCGAGACTCATGACCAGGCAACGTTTTTCCAATCTTCTACTGTCCAATTTCGATGAGCTTGGGCAAATTGGAGCCTCAGTTTCCTGTTCTTAGCTGAAAGGAGTGGCACCCAGTGTGATCTTCTGCTGCTGTAGCCCATCTGCCTCAAAGTTCGCCGTACTGTGCATTCAGAGATGCTCTTCTGCCTACCTTGGTTGTAACGGGTGGCTATTTGAGTCACTGTTGCCTTTCTATCAGCTCGAACCAGTCTGCCCATTCTCCTTTGACCTCTGGCATCAACAAGGCATTTTCGCCGACAGGACTGCCGCTCACTGGATGTTTTTCTTTTTCGGACCATTCTCTGTAAACCCTAGAGATGGTTGTGCGTGAAAATCCCAGGAGATCAGCAGTTTCTGAAATACTCAGACCAACCCTTCTGGCACCAACAACCATGCCACGTTCAAAGGCACTCAAATCACCTTTCTTCCCCATACTGATGCTCGGTTTGAACTGCAGGAGATTGTCTTGACCATGTCTACATGCCTAAATGCACTGAGTTGCCGCCATGTGATTGGCTGATTAGAAATTAAGTGTTAACAAGCAGTTGGACAGGTGTACCTAATAAAGTGGCCGGTGAGTGTATATATATGAAGCATGGTTATGACAAAGATTTTATGTATGTTGACTGTATAGAGTAATACTAGGCTGGAAAAAAAAATGATGTCTTTAAAAATATATCTTAATTTTTTTTTCTGGAAAAAAACAGTATAATAAACATAAAAATACATACAGTATAAGCATAAACATTTTAATTATTATGATAAACATGTAAATGAAAGTTTAATTGGTAACAATAAAACATAAAGCATTGTTTTCACAGAACAGACAAAGATGTATAAAGGGTTGTCCCATCTGGACACAAAGACATGTATCACCTCAGAATCAAGTCATCCCAGCTTTTATATGGCTTGAGCCTTTGACTACTGCCATGCAGCCACTTATTACATGCTGGCCATTCAAATCAATGTTTGCATTGAGTCTCCCAGAGCAGAAGGAGCTCTTAGTAGAGGATTCTCCTCTATGATGCTCATATGTACTAATGAAGCATGTAGAAGGGTTTTATAGATGGGACAATCCCTTAACACACAAACATGTGGGCTATGCTGACCTGAACTGTAAGGAGCTCTTAAGAACAATGCCAGTATCTAAACTAGGGAGCACAGTATTTTATTAGCTTTTGCCTTCCTGCATTTCATCAGTCATACTTTTTTGATTTAATGTCAATGCAGCTGTACAAGGTCTTTTAGGTCTTTCAGTTCTTTTATGTGCAAATAAATCAAAGATACAAGTTAACGTTCAATGTATATTAATTTTTATTCACGATTAATTGCAAAAAAATTCAATTATTAGAGTAAATTCATACAGGATGGAAATGCTGCCGGTCATTATTGCAGATCTGTGCTGGAAAAATCCACATAAGGAAACAGTAGCAAGTTGCCACAGCAATAACGGTGAGATTTCAACAAACTTGCTGCCGAAACTTTCCAAGCAAAAGTTGACCTACAGATCAGATCTGTAAAGGGAATCTATCACCTTGAACGTGCTATCTGATCTACCAGCGTCAGGTTATGGAGCAGAAGGAGCTGAGTAGATTGATGAAAGCTCTGTTTATTCTGGATTTGGAAACCCAGTGGGCAGTCCTAATCGGTGATTGACAGCTCTCTCTATATACATACATATACAGGAAGGCTTTCAATTATTGAGTGAGCCCGCCTACTGGACTCCTAAACACTGAATCAACTGGGAATTCAATAATTAGGTTACAAGTAATAATGTATCTTCTCCAACAAAACTAGATACTATTTATCAATCTGGAAAAATACGACAATAAGGGAATATTGATATTTAGAAAAAATTCCCCAATAGTGTACATGAAAAATCCAATATCCTAACCAACATATATCATGTATTAAAACTTCACTTTTAATAATAATCTCTAAAAATGAGGAGAGAAAAGAAACTCCTGTGCTCAAAAAAAAAAGGAAAAAGAAACAAAAATTAAATACGTGTTACTTATCCTAAAACAAACTAACTCACCCTATAGACACACAGGGAGTGCGCCCTGAAAAGGGCGGCCCTGTCCGGAACCTACACCCTATATATATATATAGCCCTAACACAAAAAATGTCCCGACATGTTTCTATGTCCCTCACAACACTTCATCAGGGGACTTGGTATGGAAAATATAAAGGTGCGGGGCAAAATGGTCCAGAGTTGATAAAGGACCTAAATCCAGCTCCAATAGTACAAAATTGTCTATACGGTTAATTCACCGAGCATGTGGAGGGTTAATAGTCATTCCACCAAAAAGAAGGAGGACAGTGGTATGGTGTTCACTGCAAACCTCTACATCAAACGGGGATCAAAGACATAGAAAAGTGGTATGGTATCCACTAAACCCTCTAGAGATCATAAGTGCGGCAAAAATTCCCAGAGAACAGCAACGTATCAGATGGAGTATATATATATATATAAAACTATCCCAGCAGGGACCCCAAATTATCTCCTCACAAGTTAAAAAGGTGTTTCCTGTACATCAGGACAAATTAAGGATCCAAAGAGTCTATATATATATGGCACAAGCTATCCTGGGATGATAACTTAATAACCTGTGGGACACTGGTATATGGACTCCAAACCATCCGGTATTTAGGCATATAATGGATACACTTCTCACATGTGCCAATGAGTCTACCACAAGTATCATAAAAAAGACTATTCCAAGTCAAAAAAATGCCATACTCTCAATAGTACAAATGTCATGCTAGATAAAAATTAGCAAGATCCCATATAGTAAAGTGAACAGAGTAACTGCTCATGCCAGCAGGTCTGTCATATACTCAGGAACCGACACCGTTGCTATAATGCCGCGCATTCTTAAAGATCCTCTAGAAAAATGATCCCCAAAACGGACCTATGGTGGGATCCTCTCTCCTCCGGTAAGAGGGGCAGCTGCAGTCACAAGTTGCACACGCCGGCAATAAGTGCGGTCCGGAGCGCCAAGCGCGCCGCCCGCACTTCCGGTCTCGGCGCCGCAGCCGATCACATGACTAAACAGCTGACCTGTAACCCGGCAACCTGATAGATACACAAACCAGGCGCCGAGACACAGAGGCAGCAGAAGCTATGCTGCGCCAGGTTTACAAAAAGGCACAAAACAGGTATTGAACATGACAGTTAGGAACAACTAATCAATGGGACAATACTAAAATGACAGAGGCAGGAATTTTCAGATGAAACAGCAGAAATCCAACCGTTCATTCAATCCTTGTGGGGAGACAGTTTTGAGTCTAAAGATCCACTCGGTTTCCCTCTGAAGCAGCAACCTATCCCAGTTGCCGCCCCGAACAGGAGGGAAAACTCTGTCAATCCCCACAAACTTGACACATTTCAGATCGCCACCATGTATGTTACATATATGTCTTGCAATTGGGGTATCCTTACCATGCTTGATATCATTCAATCAAGCATGGTAAGGATACCCCAATTGCAAGACATACAGTCATATGAAAAGTTTGGGCACCCCTATTAATCTTAATCATTTTTAGTTCTAAATATTTGGGTGTTTGCAACAGCCATTTCAATTTGATATATCTAATAACTGATGGACACAGTAATATTTCCGGATTGAAATGAGGTTTATTGTACTAACACAAAATGTGCAATATGCATTAAATCAAATTTTGACTGGTGCAAAAGTATGGGCACCCCAACAGAAAAGTGACATTAATATTTAGTAGATCCTCCTTTTGCAAAAATAACAGCCTCTAGTCGCTTCCTGTAGCTTTTAATCAGTTCCTGGATCCTGGATGAAGGTACTTTTGACCATTCCTCTTTACAAAACAATTCAAGTTCAGTTAAGTTTGATGGTCGCCGAGGATGTACAGCCCGCTTCATAGTATCCCCCAGATGTTCAGTGAGAGTCAGGTCTGGGGACGGGGTCGGGCATTCCAGACCATTGTAATGGTTCCTCTGCTTGAATGCCTGAGTGGAGTTGGTGCTGTGTTTGGGATCATTGTCTTGCTGAAATATCCATCCCCGGCGTAACTTCAAATTCATCACTGATTCTTGTACATTATTCTGAAGAAAACTGCTGATACTGAGTTGAATCCATGCGACCCTCAACTTTAACAAGATTCCCGGTGCCGGCATTGGCCACACAGCCCCAAAGCATGATGGAATCTCCACCAAATTTTACAGTGGGCAGCAAGTGTTTTTCTTGGAATGCTGTGTTTTTGGGACGCCATGCATAACGCCTTTTTGTATGACCAAACAACTCAATCTGTTTCATCAGTCCACAGGACCTTCTTCCAAAATGAAGCTGGCTTGTCCAAATGTGCTTTTGCATACCTCAGGCGACTGTGGCGTGCTTTCAGAAACGGCTTCTTTCGCATCACTCTCCCATACAGCTTCTCCTTGTGCAAAGTGTGCTGTATTGTTGACCAATGTACAGTGACACCGTCTGCAGCAAGATGATGCTGCAGCTCTTTGGAGGTGGTCTGTGGATTTTCCTTGACTGTTCTCACCATTCTTGTTCTCTGCCTTTCTGAAATTTTTCTTGGCCTGCCACTTCTGGGCTTAACAAGAACTGTCCCTGTGGTCTTCCCTTTCCTTACTATGTTCAACACAGTGGAAACTGAGGTTAAATCTCTGAGACAACTTTTTGTATCCTTCCCCTGAACAATCTTTGTTTTCAGATCATTTGAGAGTTGTTTTGAGGAGCCCATGATGCCACTCTTCACAGGAGATTCAAATAGGAGAACAACTTGCAATTGGCCACTTTTTCATCATTGGATTACACCTGGCTATGAAGTTCAAAGCTCAGTGAGGTTACAAAACCAATTTTGTGCTTCAGAAAGTCAGTAAAAAGTAGTTAGGAGTATTCAAATCAATAAAATGATAAGGGTACCCAAATTTTTGCACCAGTCAAAATTTGGTTTAACCCCTTAAGGACCCGGCGTTTTTTTTGGGTGACACGTTCGTTTTTCCCTCCTCGTCTCCTGAAAGCCATAACTTTTTTATTTTTCCACCTACATAGACACATGAGGGCTTTTATTTTGCGGGACAAGATGTACTTTCTAATGGTGTTATTCACTATACTATAGAATATACTGGGAAACCGCAAAAAAATTCCAAGTGGGACAAATTGTGAAAAAAAAATGTATTTTCGCCAGGTTTGCGGGGGTTTTGCTTTTTACGGCGTTCAATCTTCGGTAAAATGATGTGTTATCTGTATTCTTCAGGTTGTTACGCATCCGGCAATACCAAACATGTAGGGTTTCCGTTATGTTTTGGTACCGTAAAAAAATTCCAAACATTTTCTATTTTTGAAATTTGCGCCACGGCGCTATTTTGTGCGACCGATAACTTTTTTGTACTAACACCTAGGGACGTTCAGTGAGGGGGAATTTTTTGCGGGCTGAAGTGTACTTTTTATCGCTAGCAGTTTGGAATGCAGGCGACTTTTTTGATCATTTTTATTCCATTTTTTAAGTGACGTAAAATGACCAAAAAACGCAATTTTGGCGTTTGGAATTTTTTTTCTTCTACGGTGTTCAGCATACGGGATAAATGATGTTATATTTTTATAGATCGGACTTTTTCGGACGCGGCGATACCAAACATGTGTAACTTTTTTATTATTTTAATGATTTTATTTGTAAAATGGGAAAAGGGGGGTGATTTGAACTTTTAATACTTTTTTTTTTTTGTACTTTAAAACTTTATTTATTTTTTTTACTGTAACATTGAGGCCACCTGTGGTACTTGACCACTAGGTGGCGCGATTGTTAATACAACCTAATGCATTGCATAGGCAATTGCATACTTTTGTAATTGGTTTGCATTACCTCTGTCACTTGGTTTAGCAGATATGAGCTTTTCTGTAAATCTGTATTCTGTTTCTGCTGCTGCTGGTTGGGACACGCCCCCTGGCCGGACCCCGTCCCCCTAGACACGCCCCCTACACTGTGATTGGTTGGCTGCACACTCTGTTTTCTCCCCTCTGAGCTGTTAAAATCGATAGTGAAACCAAGGCCTGCTGGCTGTAAACTCATCTCCCAGGTCTAGGGTGAATGATCTGGGCAATTACTGGCTGTTTAAGTCACAGATCCCCTCATATAATAGAGTCTTCTGCCTGTTAACAGGAGGAGGGCAGTGTGCATTGCTCCATATAACCCAGTCTCCTGTCTAGTAACAGAAGGGGAGGAGAGAGGGGGCAGTGTACACTCCTCACATGTCTCATCAGTTCAGGCTGTGTGTATAACTGCATATACCACAGTTATACAGTCTCCTGTCTGGTAACAGAAGGGGAGGAGGGAGAGGGCAGTGTACACTCCTCACATGTCTCATCTGTGTGTATAACTGCATATAGCACAGCAAGGAGCGTGTGGAGCCTGAAAGCTGCAGACATAAGAAGCATACTGGAGGCTACAGAGCTGTTATATCCATACAGCCTTCTGCATCCCCTGCTTCATACAAAATTATGATGTCACAGTTCTTCAGTGAGGAGAAACACACCTCCTGGGAGGAGAGACATGCCTGCTGACAGGAGCCACTCGCCCCTGGATTTCAAATTCAATCTCAGAGAATTAGCTGAACAGCATGAACACTTCCAACGATAAAACTCCTTTAAATAATGTCTCCCCAGAACAGTCTTTTAACCTCTCCTCATAACTAAGATGCTTCATTCCCCTTATTAGTTTGGTTTCTCGTCTTTGCACTTTTGCTAGCTCAATTACATCCTTTCCATAAACTGGAGCCCATAACTAAAAAGCATATTCCAAATGATGCTGCAGCAGTATTTTATACAGTGGTAATATTCAGGGGCGTAACTAGAGAAGCCTGGGCCCCATAGCAAACTTTTGGATGGGGGCCTACCTCCCTCCTCGACCGAGAACAAGTACCGGGGCACGCAGTGACTAGATAATACAAGGGGAAAATACCTCACCATGATACTGCTACCAGAAACATCCCACTATACCAAGGCCAACATTACCAATAACGCTACTTCATAAGTACCCGATTCTACCACCTAAGTACGACCACACATTAGGGCCCCATATAGGTAGGCATACAGGATTTAGGGAAGGCTATAGGGGCCATATAGGTAGACAGACAGGGTCTAGAGTAGGCTATAGGTAGGCAGACAGGGTCTAGGTAGCTGTATGTGCTATATATAGTCAAGTAGGCAAGGTCTAGGTAGATATAGGGACCATATATAGTCAGGCAGGAAGAGTCTGGGTAGCTACAGGGGCCATATATAGTCAGGCAGGCAGGGTCTAGATAGTTATAGGAGCCATATATAGCCAGGCAGGGTATAGGGTAGTATATAGGGGACATATATAGTCAAGCAGGTAGGGTCTAGGTAGCTATAGGGGTCAGATATAGTCAGGCAGGGCTTAGACAGGCTAGATTAATGTAAAAAAAATAAGAAACTCACTCACCTTCCCCACGGTCCCTCGATGCGCACAGCTCAACTCCCGGCCAATCTATGCTCGGCACGGGCGGCACGATTATATGACATCATCATGCCGCCCACTCAGCACTGTGCGCCGGCGCCTGCTAAGCTACCGGCTCTCCGCTCGGCTAACACAGCGCAGTCCTGCCTTTGAACGCTCAGGTGTTCAGAGGCAGGATGCATCGGGCCCTGCAGCTCCGGCGGGTGCAGGAGCGAGACTACTGGGGGAGCGAAAAATGCAGCTCCCCCCGGGGCAGCGTACATCTTCTACCCCGGTAGTTACGGCCCTTGTAATTTTATATCCCTATCCCACAAGTTCATGCATCTTTTAATATACGATAATATCCTGCTGGACTTAGAGGCTACTGAATGACATTGCATGTGTCTTTGGGAAAAAAATAAAGTTTTAGACCTAGACAGTTTTCATACAAGGTTTCCAAAAAGGGGTGCCAGCATTTTGCTCTAACGATCAGGAAGGGGGGCACACAGTTGTATGAAATAACTATCTTAAAAAGTAATAATAGGATTAAAAATATACTGTATGTATGAAATAGAAAGTAAACCAAACCTTACCACCAATTTTCCCCAACCCCTGCCTTTTCACCCAGGTTGTTATGATATTCTGATACCTTGCTTTGACACATAGAAATAGCTTAAAAGACATTAACCCAATTTTTGTTGGCAGAGGGGGGGTCCCCACTGGGGCAAAGGGTTTAAAACTGGAAGGTATTTCGTGTGTAAAGCCCAGGTATAAAAGTGGAGCACAGTTGGAACTGAAAAGGAACACCATTGACAGAGGAAAGGCAGTGGTGAAGGAGTAGAATGGTAATTTTTTTTTTAATATGCTGACCCTTTCAGATAAAAAGTAAAGCCAGACAACCCCTTTAGCTTAGTGTTTACTAAAGATAAAATAGATCAGTCATTTATAAGCTGACGACATGGTGCACTTATGTATATATATGAGCACAAGGAAACGAACCAGCAGACTTTTTTCAAAGTGAATTACTGCAACATCTACAAACTCCCAAAAAAATTAGGAAACTATGTGAAATGTAAGGAAAGAAGAATGCAATGATTTGGAAATCTTACAGCCACATTTTATTTACAACGAAAAATATGAAAGGAATATTCGGGCCTCACCAAATTGGTTCCCACGGAGAAGTGGGGACCCGGGGACCCCAGTCTTTTGCTGCTTAAGGTAAGGAAAAAATTTTTGCACTCCAGCAACTTTTTGGGGATTTCTTTATTCTTTAAAACTTTTTGCTTTTTTTTAAATATATTTTAAAAGTCCTTTTTCAAAAGGTCAGAAAATTAACAGTTCAGCAAGCTTTCCCAAAACCGACGTTTTTTCCGGGGAGGCGTGTCCCTTATTCAGGGTTTGTGATGTCAGAGTTACCTCATTTCCTTTATATAGTTTTGGAAAAATGCATTTAAAAAATTTAAAAATATATGCAAAAAATAAAACCCCTTTTTATTTTGGGTTTTTGATCTTTAAAATTTGCTGCTGATAATGGTAGTCCCCTTTAATTTTGAAACTGAGGGTCATGGCGCTTATTTTAATCCAAATGGTTTTTCTAGTTTTTAAAGGCGGGGAATACCCACCTCCCTTCAGGGGGTTTAGAAGTTTTTTTGTATATTACCTCTCTTTCGGGTTTTATGTAAAAACCTAAAAATTACTTTTTGCGGGTTTAAATGTGCTTTATTTTCCTGCGGGCTTTTCAAAAAAGTGGCGTGAGGCCATAAAAAACATTAGCTGTAGGTGTTTCTTTTTTATCTGATAGATGTTGAAAATTTGGTTTTTTTAAATTTTTGAAAACCCCAACCCCAAAATTGTAATTTAAAAGGGGAAAAATTTGTGATTAGATATTTTACGTTTCTTGTATTGAAATTTTGGCATACGTTAAAATTTTTAAAATTTTTTCCCCCTGTAACCATAAAAGGGAAAAACTCCTTTGGGGCTTTTGTGCATATTTGCATTTTATGCACCTTTGTCGTCCACAGCAAAAAAAACCTTTTTGGGTGTTAAACCCAATTTTGTTTGTACCCTTTTTAATTTTTTTTAAAAAAATTGGAGACAGTAGTTTCCCTAATGGGGGGGGGCCCTTCTTAAAATGAATCTGTTTTTTTTTTTAACAGTGTCTGCATGTTTTCTTTCGATAAAAAAAATGGTAAAATTGTTTTTAAAATTTCAAAACAATTTTTTTTTGTATTGTGCACTATATGTTGTACAAAAGACAAAATTTTTTTTCTTTTTTTTTCTTTTGTTCTTTCTTTCTGTTCAATGGGGTCTTCTCTTGTGATTTTAGCCCTTTTTTTTAGGGGCCTGTTTTAAAAAGATTCTTTCAGTGTGGGCCCTCTCTGTCTAAAATCTTTTGATCACTTTTTCTTGTTTTTTTCTTCGAAAAATTTCTTTCGTGGAAAAATTTAAAGTTTTAGGCGAATTAGTTCGCCGTAGGGGTTTATTTGTTGATTATGTGTTTGGATTTAGAGGTTTTGTTTTAAAAATTGTTTTTTTTTGAAGTAATTTTCCTATAGGAGTCATGAAATTTGATCATTCTCTGTGCTGAGAGTAAACCCCATCTAAAAAAATTTTAGTTTTATTATGCCATTGTGATGTGATTTTAAGTTGTAATCGTTATGTTTTTTATATTTAGGGGAAAAATTTTACGATGTTTTTGGCCCCTCCCCCTCCCACACCCCGGAGGGGTTTATTTAATGTCCCCCCCATACACCTGATTTTGGAGGAGAAGGGGCAACCCCCCGGAGAAATAAAAAAATTCCTCCTCCCCTGCACTCTTTTTTTGTTCCCCGAGTGCTGGGGAGCATTTTGGGTCCCCTTTACGCGCCCCCTTCTTTGAAGATAAAATTTCCCCCCTCAAACGAAAAAAAAAGTGTTTTTTAAAAAAAATTCTACGCCCCATTTACTATGAAAAATCCCTTAATTTACATCTGCATAGCGGCCCCATGGTTCCTCCAAAAAAATTTTTCCCAAAATTAAAAAATGCCCTGTCATGTGGGATGGGGGGGATAAAAATCCCCCACATCAAAAAATTTGCCATGGGAAAAATTTTTTTTTCCATTTGTTTAGACATAGGGGACATAAACTTTTTTGTATTCACGTATATAACCCGGTGTCTTTATCACAAGAGGCTGTAACAGAGTGTTTTCCAAATTTCCCCAAGTTTCCTTAAATAAAAGGGTCCCATGCCGCTTAAATATAACTCTTAATTTGGGGGTTGGGAAAAATCTCCTTATGTATTTTAGGGAGGGAAAAGGGAGAAACGGGGTGATTGGTGTTTTTTTGTACATATAACTTTTTCTGCTAACTCTTTGGGGTAATGGGCCCCCCCCCTTTTATATACCTTCATTTTAATAAACGTTTTAATTTTTTTTTGGATTTCTTTCCCCGGGTCGCCATTTAATCGAAGTAAGTTTTTAAAAATAAGATAAAAAGATTTCATTTTTAATTTTTATTTAAACCTTTCATTTAAATTTCTGCTTTTAAATTTTCAAAAGACCAAAATTTAACTCATGTAGAAATTAATGGTAGTAACATCTCGAAAAAAGTTGGGCCAGGGGCTTGATAATGTTAGGCCCTGTACCCCTTAAAAAGTTTTTTTAATGGCAAAACTTGTCAAGGGGATACGTGTTGTTTCTTTTAGTTCACAATTCCACCTGTGATAGTTCAAAGGCAGTGTATATTTCAGATACACTCTGTGGGTGCCATGTGTGACAATGAGCATAGTGTGACAACTTACGTTTTCTTTTAACCCCTTACAGATATTGGACAGGGCCCCATAGAAAAGTCCCCCAAGTGGGAAACATGGAAAACCCGTGCAGATTACAAACTGGCCCCCCATGTCTTCCCACGACCGGAGCTCACTCCCGGGCCCCAAGCAAATTTTAAACCCCCTTTGCTGCCAAAGGGTTTAAAACAGAAGGGGGGGGAGCTCCATCACCATCTGTCTGAAACGGGCATCAATTTTGACGCAAAACGTGGGGTGCCCAAAGGGTCTCCTTTTGCCCACCCGAAGTTTTAAAACCCTGGCCGTTTGCCCTGGCTTGACTGGGGATAGTGATTGACAGTTTTAATGCATGAAATTTTAATGTTTGATTGTGTTAAAAGTGATATAAAGATCAATGATTTCAAATTTCCCCCCATGGGGATGAAAAAAATTGCAAAAAAAAAAACACACAAAAAATAAATAAAATACCCATATTTTGTAACACTCTATGCATAACAACTTAGCCCATAAATCTGTCATGTTATTTAACCCACACAATGAACACCATGAAAAAGGCTCCTAAAAACAGAATTTAGTCCCGGAATTTAGATTTTTGTTCATCCTGTAGAACATAAAAATATAAAATATAATATAAAATAAAATATAAAAATAAAAAAAACAAAAAAAATACCCTTTTCCACAACTCCCGGGTTGGCGTGGCATACCACCCCGCACACCGCCTTCCTGGCTTTATAGGCCCGGGAAAACCTGGGGGGGGATATTGGGGGCGTCCCCCCCCCAGCTTAAGGGCTGCTCCAGTAAAAGCCGGGCCGGAACACCATGTTAAAACAGGATGCAAGGAAAAAAAAACAAGGGCGTCTGCCACCAAAAGGTTTTACCACCCATTTCTCGCTTTATGCCCCTCCCCAAAGGGACGGGACACACACGGCCCCTCGTGACAAGGCTTGTGCTTTTTCACCTATATTATATAATATATATGTGTGTGTGTGTGTGTATTATATATATTTATTATATTATTAAATTTTAAATTTTGGGCAAGTGCAACAGGTAGTTGCCTGTTTTTGCCCCTAAGTGGGGCCCCTGGTAAGAGTGCCACCAAAAGCCTGGGCTTGGGTGGGGGGAGCAATTATTATTGCAGCAACATGGGTTTGCTGACATGATAAGCATGGCTGAATCCGCCTTTTGGGGTTTGGCTTCCCCCGGAACGTGCAGATGGGTGGGTGGCTTCCCGTCCCGGTTCCAGGTCCATGTCTGGTTTTTTGCCAGTCTCGGTTGGCATAAAAATCCTGTCTCTGCAGGTGATAGGGGGGTGGTTGCTCCCTGGGTTTTGGTGGGCAGCAAAGCTGGGGAGGGCTTGGGCCCCCCAAGGGGCTGAGGGGAACCTAGCCCTTTGGTTTGGGAGCCCTGAGGTGCTTTGGTGGTACTGGGAGCTAGGTCCGGCCCACATAAAAAAAAAGGACTACATGTGTGTAGTTGTGGCCAGACGGCCTGAGGTTTTCCCTTTTTGATTTATGTTTTTTTTGCATGCCGAATAAAGCTGATTGAGGCCAGTTTAACCCAGAAACCTGTGTCGGAGTGCCATCCGTTCAACCCAAGCGGCGATCCCGGGCGAAGTACCCCCCGGACGGTCAAATGGCGTCCGGGCGCATGTGAGTCTTACATTACATATATATAATATTATATATATATTTAAAATATATATATATATAATATAATATTTTTAATATTTATATATAATTTAAGTGAGCAATGTTAAAAATAAAATAAAAAAATATAGGATTGCGTTTTTCTTCATTTGTCTTCCAAAAGCGATCAAAAAGCTTTGTCCCCCAAAAAATGGTACCAATAAAAACTAATTCTGCATCATTGTAAGCCCCCATGGTTCACCACACATAACTGTATAAGTAGCACCTTTTGTATCACCTTATCTATATGCAATTATAATACTAGTAACGGCCCCCCGCCCATACATAGAAGGCATGTTTGTGGTTGTCTTATTAGTATTTTTGCATTTGTGCAGTCTCCACACCAGTATGCAGAAAAGCCACAATATCATACAAGGGAACTGGTACTTATCTAATGTGCAGTTTTTTATTATCCAGTTGCCCTTCTAGTGGATGGGTGAGTGAGCTACTCATAAGTTATCTGCACCTGTTATATATCTCCCACATAGCATTGGGGCTTATATTTCCTCCTACTTGGTTTAGTCCATTGTGCAGCTATTGAGCTGTAAGTATGGCCATGTGTCTTTGTTTTTTGATAATATAAAAACACATTTTTATTGTGTATAAGTAGTACAACATAAAAAACCTATATAAAATTGATATTTTTAAAATTTTCAAACCCACATAGTAAAGTTATCATGTCATTTATACCACAATGTAGACTGGACTAGCCCCCCACCCGCCTGTCCCCAGACCTTAACCCCATCGAACACTTGTGGGTAGAGAAGAAGAAAAAGCTGTATCCGTACCCAAGTGAGTTGATCAGTGTGCACCAACATTGGGAATGTATAGAAGAGACCTGAGGTCAGATTTTGTCGAGACATGCTTGAATCTGATCGAACGCTTGCCTGGAAGGATTCAGGCAGTGTTGAAAGAAAAAGGTGGATTTAGCAAATACTAACAAAATAATAAAAATTAACATTTAGATTTTTAGGAGCAAAACAGTAACAATGCAGTTACATTACAATAATCTGTGGAATTAAGCAGATGCTATATATATGTATAAGATGTGTAAGATGATTGTCTATAAAATGATGGTAGTCTTAAGATCAAAGCTGTAGTGGATGGTGAGATATGGGGCCTGAAAGTCAAAAGTTCTAAACATTGTTACCATTTTGCTTGTCAGTGTCTGTTCTACCTAAATAGCTTGATTATTACATCATTAGGTGATAAAAAGCCTGATGTTACTATTTTAGTACAGTAAAGTTATCACTTAAACTTATACTATGTAGGAGGGAATTGGAATCGAAGTGGGAATTGGAGTTTGAGAAATTGAGGAGTCGGAGTTGGAGCTTTGAGAAGCTGAGGAGTCAGAGCTGTAGTCAGAGCTTTGGCTTAGCAGCTCCACAGCCCTTAGTATCGCACATAAACTATCATACATTGTTGGAAACAGTGTTATGGTATAGACATGTATAGCTGCCAATGAAATTGGTCAATGGTATTTAATGATGATGTGACTGTAGATAAATATGAAAGAATGAATTCTGAAGTGTTTACAGCTACATATTCTGTTTGGATTCAGTCAAATACTGCACAAATAATAGGACAGTGTTTCATAGTATCAATTTTATAAGTGTGTCCTGGACTTTTATCCAGATAGTGTATATAGATGGATAATGACCCAAACATACCACTAAGACTCTCATTTGACATGATCACAGCCTTATTGATGCTTTTCACTCACTGCAAAACAACCTAAAACAAGCAGAAACTGAAAGCAGCTGTATTTAAGTCCTAGCAAAACAATGTAAAGGGGTTTTCTCACGATGCTGTTTCACAGAGCCACAGCCAACTTCAGACACATGTTCTGGTCAGACTGCAGGCAGGTCTGCAGTATGAAGTGGTATGTCTGCAATTCCTAGCTGATCCCGTTACAGTGACGTGACTGCTGGATGTCTATAAACAGTGCACAAGGCTACATAGAGTTAAAATTTGTCAGTATCTTAGAGATAGTAAAACAGGCTCCTATTTTTCTGATGACATTCAGCAGGAGGGAATTTACCATGGTTGGACAAGGCATCTTGGAGCAAAGAGAGCAGAGAAAGCAAAGAGAGGTGGTCGGTAACCTACAGAAACTTGTAGCAGTAGATAAAATTGCCTCTATCTCTTAAACAAAGCAACACCAGAACAGCAATGTATTTGGTAATAGTCTTTATTTACTTTACTACAGTTTAAAAAAGCAATCATTTTTTGAGAAAAACGCATTAAGGATGAACCAGCATTTGTGCTGTCCATGGGTTCCAGACTTCAGGCAGACTAGTAACAATTTGCAGGGCAGTCACTACAACGAACTGACCATGCCTAAAAATGTCAATTTTAAAAAATAACCACAAAAGGAACTGCAATCACATAAACGGTAACATAAGAATGTCTTTATTGTATATTAAAAGACCAACAAGAACAGCAGTAAGCAGAGTATTATAGTACAATGTTTCAGGTTAGACTTCTTGTGTACCAAATACACAAAAAAGTGGTATAAATCCTCGGAAAAATAAAACTTAACTTTTAATACATATAGATAAAAAAAATTTAACATACAAATCCTAATCTATGTATAATAATAACAATAACAACAATCCCTACATCGAAGACTACCTATCAGAAAAAATGGGATAATCACCCTGATAAGGGCGTTCCCAACCCATACCTAAGCCAACAACACCCTATACTTACTATAGCTATACAGTGACAAAAAATTTTATCACACAACACACTTAATAAATATGTACACATATATATCTCCGATCTATGTAGATGAATTCCTTATTCCAACGCGTTTCCCTCCATAGTCATTGGGGTTCATCAGGGAACACGGGAAAATGTATAAAAGGGATACTTGCAGTCAGAAAAATAATGCATAAACTCACTACCCTTTATAGCGATGATAGGATATGTGGCTGATGATAAAGTGGAGTCCCAAGATAGTCTGTAAAGGATCCCCCACATATAAGGCAGTCTCAAGATGATGTTTTTACTTTTACCTACATGTTTAAAGCTAATAATTTTGGTGAGAAGACCCACTTAAGGGATTAAGCTGCTGCTGTCCATGGGTTCCAGATTTCAGGCAGACATTAGTAACAATTTGCAGGCAGCTCACTACAGCGGAACTGACTACTGCCCCACAAATGTCAATCTAGAAATAACCACAAAAGGAACTGCATTCACATATCCGGTATGAGCATAAGGAATGTCTTTATTGTATATTAAAAGACCAACAAGAACAGCAGTAAGCAGAGTATTATAGTACAATGTTTCAGGTTAGACTTCTTGTGGCATAAAGTAGCTGTGGTCTTCAGGCAGACATTGACTACAAACTTTGTGTATCCAGGTATTATAAAATCCTTAATATTTCTAAGTATGTTATTTTATCCAATTACTTTGAAACCTGTGAAAATATGTTATGTAAAAATGACTGAAAATTCTGAATGGTTAATATATTTTTGTTAATCCTTTTCAATTAAGGCTGAAATTCTTCACTTCAGTCAAACATTGATGGCTCTGTTTAAGATCTGTTGTGGTGTTGTACAAAGGTTAAATTCTGCAAATTGTGTTACTTTCCAAACACTTCTAGACCTAACTGTAAGGAAGCACAAATACATATTAGAATGTACCGAGCGGAATAACGAATGGTGACATGACATAGCCACAGCTCATCATTAGCATTGAATTTAAGCTACAAGGTCGGCTCATAATTTTGTGTACAGTATTGTCTACATCCATAACAATATCTCAAAAGAGACAACATCAAGGTCCCATCAGCAGAATTACGTTAATACATTTACCTTGGTGCTACAAATATAGTTTTGCCTTCGTTGATTGTAGATTTTCCAAGGGCTTTGGAATGTTGAACACGTTTTCAGAAAGAAAGCTCTTAATTATAAAAAGTGGAGCAGTTTGCAAGGTGCTTATCCTCCATGACATTCCCTGGCAGACAGCTGAAGGCCCTGCAATGCATCTTTCTGACACAGTAATCCTGCCGGGGAAGAGACTGTGTTTTACCAACAGTTAGAAGGTTAGAAGCACATTACTAACTTCAGGCATTTTCCTTTCTTCATAAATTTCTATTAACAAGCTTCTGTTTACTGGTTGTTTTTATTGTTATTTGTAGTGTCTCACGTAAACATTTTAAAAGCACTTTGAAGTAGAGACAGAAGAATGTATTTGTGAGAGAGCTTGGGGCTCACAGTTAAGTCACCTGAGCAGAACTGGTCTAACAACCGTTGACTTCATTTATAGTGTTAGTATATAAGGATCAGCAATGGGTTCTCTCAGTAATCGCTACTGGACCAGTAAGAGTCCAACTGCTAATGAATGTCAGTACGGTGTCTCTTTATTTAGTGGACTGCTATTGGAAGTGAAAAAAAGATCAACTAATAATCTACTGCGCTATGCATACAGTAAAATGATACGAGTAAGAAAAAGCAGGTAAGTGCACAATTACTGCCTTTTTAAATATATTTTAATGAATAACCTAAACCAGAATCTTAAAGGGGTTTTGCCACAAAGTAAAATTCACGTGGGAAGTTTGTAAATTAAATAATAAACATTGTCACCATTCCTCATTATTAAACATTCTGGACCGTTTTGTCTGAGCTGCTCCTTTCGTGATCCATTGTTTACAGCTCGTCTCCAGGGGATATGACCAGGACTGAGAGCTTCTCAGTCTTGGTCGCACATGCTCAGACATCACCTCTCCTCTCAGGCAGCTACTGAGTGTTCAAACCCCAGATGCTGTCATTGTACTCCTTAGTAATTAATCAAACAGTGCAAATAAATATAAAAAATAAACCTCAATCAGGTTTCTGCAATGATAAAGAGAAATAAAATCCACAGGTTTGGTTCCTGCAGGGATTTGAACCGAGGACCCTTTTGCTGTGAGGCAAAAACTTTACCTCTGAGCTACATGGTAGTTATTTACAGTTCTACACATAAACAGATCTTTTTTTGACTAAAGAGAGGAAAGGCCTGGTGATGTCATCCTGCTGGGTCACAATCTGCAATTCAAACAAATCACACACACGCCCCCCTTCTGAGCTCACAGAGCTGAAGGGATGGAAGCAGGAGGTATGAAATGAGATCGTGACAAAACCCCTTTAAGGTGAAACCGCATCAAGCATCACTTAAGAGTATTCCCATCTCAGACATTTACAACATGTCGATAGGATGTGCCATAGATGTTAGATGGATTAAAGTGGTCGGCACATCCAATCAACACCAAGTATATTGGTTGTTCATAAATGTTCCATTACGTTTTCCATGTCATGATAAAATACACAGCCACTGTGTCAGAATAGAAAAAGTTCAGGCATGAAAGCCCTTCTTTAGGCTTGACAATGATAGAAATCCACGACTGCTTAAGCATGTAGTGAACAAGCCACTCGGAAGGCCCACAATGGAAGAGTGTCCAGGGAGCACAGTGGTGTCAAGATCAACCAATTTTAATGCATATTATCTATTGCGCAATACATAAAATCATACTGCTAGGAAAAAGCAAGTGTGTGCACAATTGTTGCCTTTTAAATAACTTTATGAATGACCTAATCCAAAATTTTAGGGTGAAACCACACATAACATTATTTAAAAGGGTGTTCCAATAGCAGACATTTATTTCTGTGGTCCGGGTCCCAACTCTGAGAACTGCACTTATCTTGAGAATAGGCCCTTAAGGGTCTCCATGCAGAATGGAGAGAAGGGCAATGGGACTTCCAATACACCTTGCACCTGTACTCAGAACTCCCATAAAACACAATGGACACAAACGCGGCCACCTCTCCTTTCTGCACAAAGACTTTCAGGGGTCCATTCTCAAGATAGATGCAAGTCCCAGAATTGGGACCCACACATATGTGCCATAAATGTCTGGGGTGAGAACATCTTTTTAAAGAAACTAAGACCACTACACACATATTGTTACAATAAATAACAGTGTCACACACAATATCCCTGAAAACCAGAGCAACACACAAAAAGACAAGTCCCATGTAATCCCGAACACACAGGTGATCTTACAGGGGGACATCTTGTTTTACATTCCCTTTGCAAAGGATGCTGCAGGGTATAGATGATCTTGCAGGAGGAGGTCTTGTTTTACAATCCCCCTGCATAAGCTGTTGCAGTATATAAATGATGTGATTTGGATGGCTTGAGTTCATCAAGGAGGGAGCTGCTAATATACAGCAGCTCTCCATGCTGGCTTATAAGGGAAGCTAAGAGAGCAGATAGACAGTGGATGTGTCTTGGGACAACTGCTGTAATTTACCTAGAGAGCATACACTGACAATCAAAAGGGTAACAATGTTTTGAACTTTTGACTTTCAAGCTCCGTATCTCACCGTCCACATATGTGCAGTCCAGTGTATGCACCCCAGTCTTTTTCCTCGCACACCCTGAATTTAGCCTTTCCCCAACTGCCCTATGATACCAGTATAAAGCTGCACTGTAATTTACCTACAGAACCTTTTGCAGTGTGGAGTCTGGAAATATTCACTTATAGTGTAGTGGTAATTTTGGTACTCCTGTAATCAGGGGCGTAGCTACAGGGGGTGCAGAGGTAGCAGCTGCAGCCTGAGGGGGCCCCTAAAGCCCTTCTGCCACAGCATTGTAAATGGCAAATGGTAGCTGAGGGGCCCCATTTCACTATTTGCACCAGGGCCCAGCAGCTTCAAGTTACGCCTCTGCCTGTAATGTTATTTATTTGCCAGCACATCTTATTTATAGAGGTTTTATGGGTACTGTTATTTAGTCATCATTCAGTGGTATAATCCAATCATTGTATTGGGTTGTTATCCACTTATGGTGAGATTATATAGTCACTGTACGGAGGTATTATTATAGTGGTAATATTTAGTCACTGTGTTTATTATTATTTGGAGGTATGGCTAATCCATGTGCACAGATTCAATGTTCTAAATTTTGAACTGACCAATTTTTTTATTTTTATTTCTGTTATGGGATACTGCTGTCATTTTAGAAAATGTAAAAAAAAGTTATGCCCACCCTTTCCCTTAACTCAGATGCAGCACTGTGCCTTCTTCACTCTCCCCAAGTCTTCTGTTTTCTTTCAATCTACTTTTGGGACAATACCATTCGGAATATTTACTTACAAAAGGTGATGGCAGAAAAATGGTATGTGACTACTGCCAACCAGCGGCTGCAGTGGTGCAGTCCCGTTCAAAATTCCATAAAAAAACAAAACCAGCAAAGAGTGAGAACGGCCGGGCACTAATATTAGGTGAGAGCAGAGTTTTGTTTTTATATATTAAACTGCAGCCATACTCTATAAAAAAAAAATAGAAACTGAACTGGAGAACTTTTCAAAATCCCAATGTCAGGAATCTGTCTCTCCCTGACCTTCCCTTGCCGAAAGCAAAGGGGCGACCCTACACATGTGCCTCACCCTGGACGACTCTGATGTAGGCAAGAATACCCAGACTAACAAGACAAACATAGCATGGTCAGACAAGCCGAGATCAAGCCAGTAGGGGGATGCAGTATCAGACACAAGGCATAACCATAGACAAAGTCAAAGTCTTGAGCCAGTAAGTCAGAGTCAAACAACCAAGAATACACTCAAGTCAGGAAAACTGGAGAAATCACAGGCACTGGCTCACGGAAACAGATGAGGTTTAAATGTCACGCTCCAGCCAGGAATTGGACCCAGGACTTAACCAACTAGGTCCTGTACAGAACCCTGCCTGAGGCAGGAGACCTTAAAGGGACGGTAGCACACTGCTGACACCTAGTTAAATCTGCTACCTTCATATGACAGGCAGAGATAAACAAAAATGGGCGGCTACTCATGGGCCAGTGCTGCATTCTTGCCCTCAGGCAAATCTAGGCTGATTAAAGCTTAAAAAACATTGAATTGAATCAAATGATTGCTATGTATTCGTGAAGAATATAGTACATTTACTTCTCTCTGTTTATTACATATTAGCTTTCAGTGCATTAATATGAATAAAACAAGGAACAATTTCTTCCTAATGAAATGCAAAGTCCGCTGTTTAGGCAAAAAAAATTATTTCTTAGAGAATCCACATGGCTCTCTAACGAATAATTGCAATGATAAACACCATTAAGGCTTCTGTATAATTGCCAGACAAAACTCGATAATTGATGTCATAAAGCGAGATCTGTTTGCTGATTTTTATGGTGTTGGCTTTAAAGACCAGGACTAATCCTCTGACAATAATTCCTGCCATTTTACCACTGTTTCAAGCAAAATTTTTATTGTAAGTAGAAGAGTCCGAAGATAAACAGAAGCTGAGGCACTCACCCTCCAGCAATAAACCTTATTTATTGAACTTGAGGTTACAGGATGTGAACAAACAAACTACTTGCGGCGGTTTCACATGCTCCCGTGCTTTATCATGGCCATAATGTTCTAATCAACACCACCCCTCTTATATTCAGAAGAGTTTTAATGATTCAAGCAAACACAATAAACTACAAAGGATAAAAACAGAAAATTGTTACACAGGACGAGGTCTCCACAGTTAGAAATCTCATTCCAAATATTTAAGTCAAAAATCAGTTATATTAACCCTTTAATGACGCAGCTATTTTCCTATTTTTGTTTTTTCATTCGGGCCTTTCAAAAGAGATGTAATTTTTTTAAATTTTTTTTTTTCCAATGGGTTGTGTGGGGGTTTTTGGGGTTTTGTGGCGAAAATTTAAAAGATTTTTTATGGAAAAAATTTAGATCACCATATAATATACTAGAAAAACAAAAAAATATTTGTGGGTGGAACTGGAAAAAAACGGCAATGGCACAAATTATTAGGAGGGCTCAAATTTACAGAATACTTTTCATTTTTATAAATAATAAATTTTTTTTTGTATTTTTTTACTTTTTTAATCATTGAGGCCTTTATACAGAAAAAAATCTTAAACCCAAATAAATGTCTGTAGAATTAAAATTTTCAAATTTTAAACTTTAATAACAGTAATCAAAAAGAGATAAATCATACACAATACCCAGTTTTCCCGATTCTATGAAAACCCATAAAAATGCCCAAAAAATCTCATTTGGGGCAACAATCAACACCCAATTTCAAACCCTATTTTCCAAAGGGGACAGCACAACAGCACAACAGATCCACAATTCTACTCTAACAAGCAAAAGGAAAATTTTTTTTAACCAAAAACCTGACTTAAAATTTGTAAGGGGTTGGGTTTCACGGGACCACCGCAACGATAAATATTTTAAGCCAAAAGCAGGGAGGGGAGTCTAAGTACCCCCCGGGTTTTTCCAAAACCAAGCCCGCCGCAAAGCGGGATGGCTTGCTGCGCTGGGGCAAACCAAAGGTCGCAAAACCCCTGACTTTGCCCTTTGCTTCGATGGGGGCCGGGTAATGTGGTAAAAAAAATCGTAATCCAAGAACGTAGACGGGGGAAAACAAGTCAGGAGGGGCGCAGAGGTTCGTTTTCAAAAAAGGCAGAGGGTCGGGACAGGCAAAAAAACAGGCAAGGCGTAAACAAAGCAAAACCCGACATTTAAAAAAGGGGGTAACCCCAAACAGAATCAAAGTCTCTAAAGGGGCTTACAAACCCGGCACACCAAAAATCTGGCAGAAAGTGAAAGGGGCGTTTTCCCAAAATATAGAACTAACGGGGCCGGGCAATTAGCAAATTACCGGGCGCCGGGCCCTTTTATACCAGACCGGCACGCGCGAAAGGGGCCCGCCCGGGGGGCAGGAGCAGGGAAAACACAGGAGCGGGGACGGGTAAGTAACTTGGCCCGGGGGCCGGGGCAGCGGGGGGAGGGGTCGCGGGGGGCCCCGCAAAAACCCGCGCCAGCCCCCCCGGGCGGGCAGGGGGCCGGGGCCGGGCTCGGGGAGGCACCTGCGCCAGCCCCCTTTGGGGGCAGGGGGGGGCCCCGGGGGGGGGGGCGACGGAAACCCCCGCGCCAGCCCCCATGCCAAAACTATTTAGCTTTTTCTTACTTTTCTAGACAAAATCTGGGGGAAAAAGTGATGAAAAAAAGTTGCATGTATTCCAAACTGGTATCAAAAGTACACTTCAGCCCGCAAAAAAAATGCACCCTCATTCAAGTCTGTAGGTGTTTGTACAAAAAAAATTTTGGGTTTTGCAGAAAAGGGCCCACGCCCTTTGAAAATTTTAAACAATAGAAAGTGTTTGGATTTTTTTTTTACGGTACCAAAACATAATGAAAACCCTATACTGTATGTTTCGTGTTGCCGGAATCGTATTAATCTGCAGAATACAGAGAACACATAATTTATACCCGAGAGTGAACGCCCTAAAAAAAGAACCCACAAGCATGGCGCAAGTATGTTTTTTCACATTTAGCCCCACTTTGGAAATTTTTTTTTGCTTTTTAAACCCAGTATTTCTTTATTTAAGGGGGGTGAATAACACCATTAGAAAGTACACAAAGGCCCTCATATGTCTAGGTGGGTGGAAAAATAAAGATATGGCTCTGGGAAGGCGTGGAGACAAAAATAAACATGTCAACCAAACAAAAAAAACACGGGGTACCTATGGGGTTTTTAAACCCCCCAATGAGATATCAAGGGCATGGTTGTTTAAAAGGGGTTTTAAGAAAAAAAAGGGAACTTAAATTATTATGGTCATTGGAATGGAGTGGTCCTAATGCCACATTTTTAAAATAAGCTCCAAAACCTTTTTAACCCAACAAATTGGGGGTCAGTCCCCAAACCAAAAAGGGTTTTTTCCCCAAACACTAAAATTCTAAAAAAATGAAATTTCGGGAAATTTTTGGGATTATAAAAATCAAACAAGTGCCCAGTTAAAGGGAACCTGTCACTGGGTTTCCCCCCCTTGCAAAGGGGGTACACAAGCTAGTGCCCAAAACCTTTGGTTTTTCCCCACCCCTGTCCCTTATTCTGTAAGTTGCTGTAGTTTTTAGAGCATTTACTCCTCAAATTTTTATTCATTTAAACAGGTGTTTGCCCCCCGCCCACTAAAATGCTTTGCTCCGCCCACCCAACCGTTTTTTCACGTTTTTTTTACCTATTCAAAGGGAAAAGGTTTTTCAGTTTAGGGGGGGCGGGGCTAGCCTCAGTGGGCAAGTATGAAAAAAACTGACACTCTGAAAACTCTTCAAGAAATCTCTGGCTGAAAACTGCAAAAATTTTAGCAATTTAAAAACACAAAAACTCCAGCACTTTCAGAATAAAGGGACACAAAACCTGGAAAAAAACAGGTCTAACACTACCCTTTTTCTGGGCCAAAAACCCCCCGGGGGGGAAAAACTAAATGACAGGTTTTTTCTTTAAGCTCGGTGATCCCCGCTCTTTTCCCGTGAAAAGAAATGTTTACTAAAACTTACATACAGTTGGGTGAAAAAGTGTTACAAAAAAATAAAACAATGCAAGAACAAATAATAATTTCCCCTAAAAAGAGTTTATATGTATAAATGTATTCACCAAAACATCACAATTCCTTATTTTGAGGAATCTTGAGTTTACTAAATGGGTACATAATCTACACTACCTGCATCCCGTATTTTTGGGCCCCTTTTCATGAATCTATACCATAGGGTAAAAAAGCATCAAAAAAATGCACTTTATTCAGAGCATCTTAGACACCTACAGTGCCTAAATTATAATATTGACTTTTTCATTGCTATTTCTTATAATAACGAATCCCCTCTTTTAAAATTTTTCCCCGTTTTTTCTAATTGGGAGAATATAACACATAAATTCCCCTGGGGGAAAGTTTGAATAAGAAAACAAAATGTTTATCCTTGCTTTTTTTTCTTTTTTTACTATCAACACTCTACAGTCCTGATTGGTGGTCTACTGCAATGCATTAGCAACAATCTTATCAGGATAGTCTCTTATCTTCAATCTTATGCTTAATTCTTTAGCCTATTGTTGAAAAGATTGATCCTCACTGTTTTTTTCTTTTGTTTAGAATTTTCCCCACTATCCTTGGAACTTACAACGTGTTTGCCCCCTTTAAATTTCCCTCAGTTAAGATGGTGGAATTTTTGTCTCAACTGGTTTTTCCCTCTTTTTTTTCCTTTTTTTCCCGTTCCCCAGGTTCCTAATTTAAACCCTCAAGGGTTTTTTTTCACTGGGTTGAGTATAGTGCTTAAACTCCTGGGTTTTCCCCCCGTTCCCCCTTTGCCTGGGGAAAATTGCCGGGCCAGCCCTTTTTTCCGTTCATTGCAGTTTAACCCTGGGGTTAACCTTTTTTTCCTGCTGTCGCTTTCCCCCGGCTTAAAACCCCTGCACTTTCTGAAACCCAAACAGCAACCCATTACCTTTCCCCGGGACCCCCCCCCCTAAACCCACCCGGGCCCCCCTGTGTTTTTTACCTACCCGGGCCGGGTTGGGTTCCAACAGTTTAAAACACAAGTATCCGTGACAAACCCTTTTTCTGCTTCACTGAAGCAATTTTTACGCAAATTTTCCCTTTGGCCCAATATGGGGTTTCCCCCGGGAGGACTTGTGATTCCCTTTTTAATTTTGGGTTTAGCAATTTCCAGAATGCTACTGTATTTAGGGGGGTAAAGTGGTTTTTTTTTTCATTGGTGCCCCAAAAATTTACTGCAGAGTTTTTAAAACAGACCTAAAACCCTTTTCCTTTAAAATTTTAAAACCAGCGGACGAAGTGATACCCGCTTCCACTCCCCCAAATTTCTTTTCACAAAAGGATGCAGTGGTGGGAAAGGACCCAACCCAAACGAAGGCAGAAAAAAACTGAATAGGAAATTTCCCAAAAAAATGTGCCAGCCCCTTAAAAAACAATTGAGTATTTTTCTTTTTGACGGGGTTTCTAGCCCAAAGCCGCTCTTAGAAATTGGGAAGGGTTTTTAAGACTACGGGGTATGGTTTTTACATGGCTTAAATTCGGGCGGGATTTTCGGGCCCCCGTAAATGCACTCCAAAATACGAGCAAAATTTCGCCCCATTTATTACGGTTATCACAATTTTTCATAGACAACTATGGGGTTAATTCTTTCCCCCTCCCCCGCTCGGGTTTAATACGTGGTCACTTAAAAGACCCAATCTATCGGCGGAGTGAAAAAAAAAACCTTTTTTTTTGGGTTTTGGAAAAAAACTCCCGGGGGAAAAAATTTGTTTTGGTAAAAATTTTTCGGAGCAAATTTTTTTTTTTAAAAAATTCCCCCGGCCCCTGCCCCCCAATTTTTCCCCCCCGTTCCCCCCTTAGCCCTACCCCCCAAAATACCCCCCCCCCCCTTTTTGCCCCCGAAATGTTAAAAAGAAATTTTTCCCCCCCCCCCGGTTCCACCCCCTGTCCGCCCCCTTTTTAACCCCAAGCTAATTGGAAAAACCCCCAAATAAATTTTGGAAATTTAACCCCCACTTTCCCCCCCTGTTCTTTGGTTTGGAATAAGATTATTCCCTTCCCCCCCTTTTTTGGTTTTGTTCCCCCCCTTAATATGGGAATTGGTTGGAATTTTTCCCCCTAACCCAAAGTTTTCCTGAAAAACCCCTGGGAAAAAGGGGCCTAGGCCAAAAGGAGGGTTCCAAAAAGGTTTTTCCCCCCACACCCGCCCTCATTTTGAGTGGGGCCCCAGAAGCCCTACGCCCAAAACCCTGTAAATGGGGGCAAGGGGAGCTTTAGGGCCCCATTTTCACCATTTGCACTAGGGGGCCCTAAGCTTTAAGTTTCAACCTTAAAAACTGGATCTGAAAATTTTTCACCCGGGCCCTGTGAAAAGGAAAACATTTTTTGGGAATGTTTTAAAGAATTTAAGGGTTGGCAGGGGTGGGGGCTACAGCTTTTTAAGAACAAAGTCCCGAGAAAGAAATAACCCCCCTTTTGGATGGTTAAATGGCTTTCCTGGCAACAAAAAAATTAATATCTGAAATAAGTCATTTTATTAAAAACGTTTATAAAAAAAATGGCATTGCCCCCCCCTTCTCCCGAAAATTTAGGAATTTTTTTGTAAGCTCGATGGGTTGACCCTTTAAACCGAGAAAACCAACAACTAAATTTCCCTTCCCCTTTGTTTGGGAACAAGGTGATTGTCCCGAAGGTAGGCTGGTTATCGGGTCTATTTTATTTTTTCTAAACCAGCCCAATTTTTTTATCCAAAGCAGGGTCAAAATAATATTATTTTTTTGACTCAACAATATGCCCGGGGATTGGTGTCCCGGGTCCCGGGAGTCTGCTGGTGTGCCGTGTGATTCTTTTTGATCTCTAGACCCTTACATTGCTGTTTGAGTCTTGCTAGCCCTGGTTGTTTAGTGAAGGTTTAAAGCGAAAACAACCAGCCCCAGCAAGACCAAGCAAGTAGAAAAAAAGCAAGAACTGAAGATCACAAACCCAGGAAACAGAAGATACATTACCAGACTCCAAAACCAAATGACATTCACACTGCATATCACCATACCTCTGTCACAACCGTAATTAATAACACTATTTATCTGCTTTGAATGAAGAAAGTCTGGAATAGCTTTATGGAAAGGGGGTTTTATATAGGGTAGGCCTTTCACTTCTCACCGGGCATATACTGGGACATGGAGAAGGGGGAAAGAGGGGTTTTGCTTTTCTTTGGGGTCAAATTAACACCCAGACCCTTTCAAAGAAAAACCATAACTACGGTAAATTTGGGGGACACCGCTGTCTGCTTTATGTTACCTATTAACACCAGTAAACAAACTTTAATTCCCCAAAAGTCCCTAGAAAGGGCATTACAAATCGTCCCCCAAACAATATTAATTTTTTGGTTCCAGGACACCATTGAAATTGAAACCATAAACGGGGTATGAAAAAGTAGTAATTGATTCAGAGGTCCCAAAATGTCACCTAGCATCATGCAAAGTGAACATTAAAGAAATACGCCAGATAGCAAATACAGATAAAGCAAGTACTTAGCTAAAACAGCCAGAAAGAGCTGATGGAAGCTGAAAATCACTTTCTATGCTGAGAATAGGAGATATTTTGCATCATGTACTTTATACACAATGTACCAAAATAAGAGAAAATGTGTCCCTCACCAGGTGCCCAAAGGAGCCCTTATCCTGGCACATGTAAAGAGCAGAACAGGATATAGAGTACGGCACTGTACTAAAAAGAGTCGCCAATCACAACAGGCACTGCACTAATACAGATGGTTTACAAGTTAAATGTTAATGAAAGTTGGCTGGATCAGTGTCTGGAACATTGTCTGTTTAAACCACACTCAACATACAATATCCCGGGAAAGACTAATGTATGCTGAAAATATTGTATCCTGAAGCCATTGTAACTTAAGGGATTCTGATTTTATTGCTAAATGTGTTGCTAAATGTATACAGACTCATAAACAACATTCATTGAACCCAATGGGTCTAATATTGACTTGCATAAAAGATATGCATTGGTTAAATAGGAATTGTGTAGAGCTGAAATGAAGTTAAAAAATAAGACTAACTCTCCGTCTTAGCTGTTACTGAAGAGAAAAGGGAACATTCCTATGTAAGTAGGAATAAGGAATTCCATATGTGACACATTTCATTAAGATAAACGAGATTTTGACATTATGACATGATATTTCTTTAGGACCATTATAGAAGATTAGAAGGCATTGAAGACAACACAACATGGATTACTGGGAATACATGCATCATGATATATCTACAGTTTTGATTTTCTACTAATCTTATCGACATGAGTCTTCAAATAAAGGGACTGTGATGTTCTGGTGAATGACTTTATCACATGTAAAACTAATTTGTATGGTATATATGGTTAATTGTTCTTCCAATTGATTTTATGTCAGGAAGACTATTCATCCGATAATAAAAGATTTAATGAGCATGGAGCACTGGATACAGTAGCAGGATCAATGCACTTAATCCAACTCTTGCATGATTTTCGCAATGCTAACCTAAAAGAATTGTACTTTCCATGATATCAGACAAACAGACGCCAGTGTGGGGGAACAGACACAATTTGTTGTTCCAGAAGGAATTTGAGCTTATTTTAAAAATGGGGAATTAAGGTGCTTAATCTTAATGATGATAATGATGATCTCATCCCTGGCTTAATGCAATTAATTTCGGATAGACTTTGTATTTTAATATTTTTAAATATTCTTTCCAAATCAGACAATGTGATTTTCTGGATTTGTTTTCTCATTTTGTCTCTCATAGTTGAGGTCGACCTATAATGTCAATTACAGGCCTCTCTCATCTTTTTAAGTGGGAGAACTTCCACAATTGGTGGCTGACTAAATACTTTTTTCCCCACTGTATAACATCCTTTTCCTCCTAATTTCTAAAACTCCCCATGGATAAAACTTAGTTGATTATCTTTCCCCCATCCTATTCAACCTTATCACCACTACCAGTCATTGTCACTGGCCTAATGCTTTCCCAGATCACAGAAGTCTTCTGTCTTGAGATGTCCTTTGACTCTTTCCTGTCTTTTAAGCCTGACAACCAAGCCCTTACTATCTACCCCTACCAGCTCCACCCTGACACCTCAAAAATGTTGGTTCATGCCCTCATTATCTCCCACCTCAAATATTGAATCATCCTTCTCTGTAGGCTCCTATCTAATGCTTGTCACAGTTCATGCCGCGGTCCCTGCCTTGGACCGTCGGCCTGTCCGTGCCTGCCATGTCTCTGCTGGGGCTCCCTGTGCAAGGGTCCCAGCAGCCTGTGTTCTGCTATGTACTTGCCTGTCCTGTCCAGTCTTGTTGCTTCCTGGGTCCTGTCTGTGCACTTGCCTCCTAAGGCGTGCGCGCGGCAGCTTCCTTCCTATTTATAGTTTCCTGTTCTGTGCACCTTCCTCTTCACCCCTGACCTCTGGCTATAAGAGGAAGTTCTTGTCTCTACTCTGGGTCAGTTCATTGCAGTCTTTTGCTGTGTCTAGCTGCTTCCCATCTTGAGCTCCTGCCAGCATCTCAGGTCTGCTGTTTGAGCCTTTAACCCCTGAGATGCTGGTCCAGTGTCTTGGTCATCTGAGCTCCTGGCCGTCCGTCCGTCGTGTCTGTGTCTCCTGTATCCTGCCGTGTTCCTGTCCTGTATTTGCTCTCCTGTTCCTGCCGTGTTCCCTGGTCTGTACCTGATGTGTTACCCGTCCAGTTCCTGTTGTATCCTGTGGTGTACGTTTAACCCTCCTGTATCCTGCTGTGTTCCTGAGTACGTTTTACCTGCCCTGCTTATGTTCTCCTATGTTCCTGTGTTCCTGTCCTGTACCCCGGCTGTCACCGCAGGTAGCCACGTCAGGGGTAGTGACCTGGGGGTCCCGCAGCCAAGTCCATCCCGCTTTGCGGCGGGCTCTGGCGAAGACCAGGGGCCCCTTAGACTCCACTCCCTGGCGTGGTCCTCCAGCTACCACCTCGCCTGCGGTGATCACAGAGGATCCACACCCGGATGTCTGCGGTCGGCGCTTCGGCGTACGTCCATCGGCGCCGCACCGTTACAGTATGAACTGACCATGGATCCCGCCGGGGTGACCCTGCCCTCATCTAGAGTGACTGCACCAGTGGCCTAGCTCATTGTCCAGCCCAGAGCTTACGCTTGGCCTAGCTCATGGTCCAGCCCAGAGCTTACGTTTGGCCTAGCTCATGTCCAGCCCAGAGCTTACGTTTGGCCTAGCTCATGGTCCAGCCCAGAGCTTACGTTTGGCCTAGCTCATGGTCCAGCCCAGAGCTTACGTTTGCCAGCTCATGGTCCAGCCCAGAGCTTACGTTTGGCCTAGCTCATGGTCCAGCCCAGAGCTTACGTTTGGCCTAGCTCATGGTCCAGCCCAGAGCTTACGTTTGGCCTAGCTCATGGTCCAGCCCAGAGCTTACGTTTGGCCTAGCTCATGGTCCAGCCCAGAGCTTACGTTTGGCCTAGCTCAGGGTCCAGCCCAGAGCTTACGTTTGGCCTAGCTCAGGGTCCAGCCCAGAGCTTACGTTTGGCCTAGCTCAGGGTCCCGCCCTGAGCCTTCTGAGTCCCCGTGGCTTACGGTTCCGCCCTGAGCCTTCTGAGTCCCCGTGGCCTACGGTTCCGCCCTGAGCCTTCTGAGTCCCCGTGGCTTACGGTCCCGCCCTGAGCCTTCTGAGTCCCCGTGGCTTACGGTCCCGCCCTGAGCCTTCTGAGTCCCCGTGGCTTACGGTCCCGCCCTGAGCCTTCTGAGTCCCCGTGGCTTACGGTCCCGCCCTGAGCCTTCTGAGTCCCCGTGGCTTACGGTCCCGCCCTGAGCCTTCTGAGTCCCCGTGGCTTACGTCCCGCCCTGAGCTCTTCTGAGTCCCCGTGGCTTACGGGTCCCGCCCTGAGCCTTCTGAGTCCCTGTGGCTTACTGCCCGCTCTGGGTTCCCCTCCCATTTTGCCTAGTGCCCCGCTTGTTCCTCCCATGCACCTCCGTTTCTAGGTTTTCCCTATACTGGCTATTATACAGCCTGTACTTGGTTTTGGGGTTGCCCCCGTAGAATTTGCGGGCCCCTGGCCTATGTGGAATGCCATTCTGTGATTTGGAGGGGGCTGTGAGGGGGGGGGTACTGTCACGGTTCATGCCGCGGTCCCTGCCTTGGACCGTCGGCCTGTCCGTGCCTGCCATGTCTCTGCTGGGGCTCCCTGTGCAAGGGTCCCAGCAGCCTGTGTTCTGCTATGTACTTGCCTGTCCTGTCCAGTCTTGTTGCTTCCTGGGTCCTGTCTGTGCACTTGCCTCCTAAGGCGTGCGCGCGGCAGCTTCCTTCCTATTTATAGTTTCCTGTTCTGTGCACCTTCCTCTTCACCCCTGACCTCTGGCTATAAGAGGAAGTTCTTGTCTCTACTCTGGGTCAGTTCATTGCAGTCTTTTGCTGTGTCTAGCTGCTTCCCATCTTGAGCTCCTGCCAGCATCTCAGGTCTGCTGTTTGAGCCTTTAACCCCTGAGATGCTGGTCCAGTGTCTTGGTCATCTGAGCTCCTGGCCGTCCGTCCGTCGTGTCTGTGTCTCCTGTATCCTGCCGTGTTCCTGTCCTGTATTTGCTCTCCTGTTCCTGCCGTGTTCCCTGGTCTGTACCTGATGTGTTACCCGTCCAGTTCCTGCCGTATCCTGTGGTGCTATATGTACGTTTAACCCTCCTGTATCCTGCTGTGTTCCTGAGTACGTTTTACCTGCCCTGCTTATGTTCTCCTATGTTCCTGTGTTCCTGTCCTGTACCCCGGCTGTCACCGCAGGTAGCCACGTCAGGGGTAGTGACCTGGGGGTCCCGCAGCCAAGTCCATCCCGCTTTGCGGCGGGCTCTGGCGAAGACCAGGGGCCCCTTAGACTCCACTCCCTGGCGTGGTCCTCCAGCTACCACCTCGCCTGCGGTGATCACAGAGGATCCACACCCGGATGTCTGCGGTCAGCGCTTCGGCGTACGTCTGTCGGCGCCGCACTGTTACAATGCTCTTACAATTCTCCAATTGACCCACAACTCTGTTGCCTAGGTAATCTGATCTGACCTCTTTTTCCTTCTCTGCATTTTCCCCCTGAAAATTTCCATACTGACTGCCCATTTTCCAGTGAATTCATCTTAAATTGTTAACACTTACCACGCTATTGCTAAGGATATTAAATTCTTCTATAAATTCTATAGTCTCTATATGGGTGATCAAAGTTTGAAATTTTAAATAAATCATGGAAAATGACTGACAATATTCCATCTTTCTCCTTGTTTAAAACTCAAACTTCATTTCTGCTCTGCAGTGTCCTTGTGGTTATTTTGCATCCTTGCATCTCCCAGACTGTCCGACTCAGAAACTGTAACTATACTGATATGCTCTTAGTGCAACTGCTTTGCAAGGCCGAATATTTAATTGATAG